>JAPQRN010000016.1:5443894-5467797 GCA_037367275.1 Coranthus polyacanthus
CCCACCCCCACCCCCTACCATTCAACAGAGCTGGCACAGAGACAAGTAGCGGGAAGAGACGGGGGAGAATGGGAAGATGAGGGGGAGCTGGTGGAGGAATTTAGAGAAAGAAAGCGTATCGTTTGCACCTACAGAGAGCACCGAGGGCGAGCGGGCAGAAATAGGGTTGTTAGCGAGGGGTTACAGTTGGAAAGTGTGCAGGAGTCACTGAGCTGGAACAGTAGACGATAAGGGCATGCTCAGTCTGATGAAGAGCTCCCTGTTGAGTTCACAGTCCATGAGGGTTTGTGTTTTGAGGTTTTGTTTGTGTGTGTGTGTGCGTGTGTGTGTGTGTGTGTGCGCACCGTGGAAAAGTTTCGTCTATCTTGGATTTTTCAGCGTGTTGGCATGGTTGCGCATCGTGTGTCCATCCAGTGTTGGGAAGGTTATCTTTGAAATTTTGTATTTCTTAATCAAGTAATGTGAATAATAAAGTTTTGATTCATTTGCTAACAAATGTCTTAACCCGGGCAATAAAACTGAAAATTCCTAAAAACGTACATGTAAACCAGGCAGCGTAAATCTCACAACAGTACTCAACATGATTACTGTTTTATTAAAAGCTCTTCAATATAACTTGAGTTATGTTATGTTATGTCGACAGTGTTTTCATCGCTATGAAGTCTTACACTCTACAGTAATGCTGGAGCCTTTTACTGATTTCACAAGTTAAATATTGAATTTCCCGCAGCGTTCCTCGTCTAATCACATGACCACCCGTCTTGTCATGGTCGGCTTGTCTCAGCCGGTCATGACAGACTCAGGTTGTTTAGAGCAATGGACGGTGATTTGATTGACAGGAGAACCAATCAAAAGCAATAGTACTGTAATGGATCACACTTAAATTAAAATGTAAATTAACTACATAATTCCATCACATATTCCATCAGTTAATCCCCAATGTTGTGTGCATTAAGGATGGTAAGATTCACCAATTTGTATCGATGCATCGGCATAAAAATTCATGTGTTCATCAGATACAACTTGGGTTGAAATCGATCCATAGTTCGTAACGCCTTTGCATTATCCAAAGCAAACTTATTTATATCTAATTATTAGTAGCGTCCCTATGCGTTTATTATTTAGAAATGTGATCAATAATTTGTGAGCAGTCATTAAATATTTACCAGCAGATTGATCCCTTCTCTCTAAACTCTTTCTCCAGTGTGTCTATCATCTACTGCTGTCAGTGAATAATTCTCATAACTAAGTCTCACGAAACCAAGCAAAGCTATAGGCTGTTACCGAAGCTTAGATGTGTTATAAATGTGTAACTGGCAACAGAACAGGAAAGACAAAGTGGTATAAGGTGAGGTCCAGGTATAAGATATAAAATCTTATATCTTATACGTTTTTGTGGCAAAAGTTTGTGAAAGGACCAAATGTTTTTTTAGAAGACAAAAAGAAAGAGCATAAATTAGACACTGCGTTGCAGTACTAGAGGCAAAATTAATGTTTTTTTAATTTGTTATTTTCTGTCTTCTTAAGAAGAACCTGAGAGATCAGATTCAAAAATCTACTGAATTGCACTGCATCATATTCTTTTTGCATCACATCAAATCGCATCGTGTTGAATTGTGCCACATAACTATAGGGGTGAATCGTACCGTATCTCATTGGTAGTTGCATCTATCTTTAATGTATTGGATTGTTGGCAGTGCATCGAGATGCATCTCACATCGACCTCATTAGGTGCGTTTCCATAAACTTATTTAAACGTATTATTTAATTTTATTGAAATTTCGAAAAAACTTCCCAAATGTTGAAACAAAAGTTATGTTTTTGATAACATGACTGATCAGCTGTTTGCTTCCCAGATATTCTGATAAAGTGTGAAAACATGTCTGGTACAACAGGTTGTGTGAACTGATGAGGAGACTGAATAATTCCTGTCTCATCCATGAAAAAACACATCACAGCCATTTTAGATGGAAAACAATAACAGAATGCTCTACTTCTTCTTCTCTGGTTATTAGAGCCATGTGTAAAGTAGCCTACAGCGCCACCTGCTGACAACACAACACAGCCTTTGTTATTCACTCTAAATCAGTTTATGGAAACGCACATAATTCGCATTTTGTTTTTTTTGCGACTTTTCAAAAGTTTGCTTCATAAATGACATTTCGTGGAAACTGATTGATGGAGATGCACATCTCAGGTGTGCATTTGTTTGTGTCGTCAGCATTTGCATGTTTTGCACATTTGTGTTTGCACATGTGTATACGCCTCTCCAAGGTCTGTGAGTGCGCATCTCAAAAGTCTCCGCGCAAGTGACTGTCAAGCGTCTCCGTGCGTGTCTGTCAAATGTCTGTGTGTGTGGCCTCCTCCACAGCTGTTTATCTCATTGTATCAGTCCCAGCAGTAAGGGCATGTCTTCAGCGAGTCCCAGTCTGCCCATATGTCTGCTGTGATCCGTGAATAACTCTGCCTGCCAGTCTCAGACAGGGCCGGCCCTCTGCTCCACACTGCACTGCTCTCTGATACACACACACAGATGCTTATCCACGCTTATTTATGCACACAGGTATTCACACATCCTTTGATGCATGCACTCATAACACCCACACGAGTATAGACAAAGACACGCGCATGCACATATTCTGCTCAGGTAGATAATTGAAGCAGGAACATGAGTGCATACTCACAAAGGCACTCACTTACTACACACACCTGCAAAATCCAATCGCTCACAGATGGGTAATTGATGCAGGAACAGGAAAATAAACACATAAAGGCTCCCACACACACACACACATATGTAGGGATGGCGGTCCCCTTCAGCATCACTCTCATTTCCTCCAGGTTAGAGGACACCTCGGTTTTTGACATTGAACACAGCAGCGTAGGGAGGTAGTTTATAAGCTTTATTAAAGTCAGATAATAAGGGCTAAGGTAAATAAGGGTAAGGTTAATAAGCTCCGGGCGAGAAGTTGTGTTAGAACACGGAGCTGAAAAAGCGAAGAGACTCAGGTTCAGACAGATCAAAGTCTTACATCAAGATTACTCCTCTTGGAAAATAAAGCACAACAAATTGGCGGCAGCGGAGGACTTCTCTCTGATTCTAACTACGATAGCATCAATTAGCACTTCAAAGCAGCATAAGGGTTTTCTCCAGCTATCTTTAGATGCCAGTAGGCGTCTTTTCTGCCTTTCTGTCAATAACACTCAAAGTTGCTATAGAGGGAGACAGTGCGGGAGTGGGGTTTTGTTGGAGAATCAGCAGAGACACAAATGTTTATGGTTTTCGTCACTGCTAGAGGTCATTATTACCTTCAATGTTGGCATCATTATAAATATGAACAGACTGTAAAATATCAAGAAGAATGAAGAAAAGGAAGACAGGCAGAAAATTTGGAAGAATAAATTGGTGCTGAGATGAATTTCAGTGCGTGGGACTGTGTTTTTCTGGTTCTGTATATTCCAAATGTCAGGCTCTTCCCCAGCACTGTTGTCAGGAGGAAGTTTTAATGATGTGCAAGAATTCATGAAGGACTTACACCATTCTCAGTCTCACAACACTAAGTTATCATCATCATCATCATCATCCTCATCATCAGAAATCACATAAAGTATCGCAGTCATCAGCGTTGTTCCACTGAACTCCAGACTGGAGCTGTGTTTCTCAGGATTGGCGTGTCCTGTGCCCGGAGGAGGGCAGCGTGACCCTAATATTTCGGCCCAGACGGTCTGATTGCCGCTGATTGAGATGAGATTGCAATAAACCAGCGCTCGCTTATAGAAGCCTTATGATTTCCTCCTGTGCTTTGTCAGCTGTACAGATTGAGCTGCTGTTCATTATCATGGAGAGGCTGTCGACTGTTTGGGGAATCCAGGGGGAGGCTGGGAGGGAGGAGACAAGGAGGATGGAGGAAGGGAAGGGGAAAGGAGGGGGTAAATCAAAGCAAAGTTTGGTAAACTTTCCTGAAGGTCGTCCGAGAGCGTGGCTGGGACGGGCCCGGGGGAGAGCCAATCAAAAGACAGCTTTGTCAACCAATCAAACGGCAGGCACCGTATCATCTTCAATCGACAAAATGCGCCTGCGGAATAAAAGAAAGGAAATGCGAGCAAGCATGCTTCGCTTTCTTAGAAGGTGGCTACAGATGGATCCTAACCTTTATCTGTATACTTTATCAGTGACTTTGACCTCCACAGCTATTAACAGGCATTTCTGACATACACACATACATGATGCAACACACATACAAATGCACTCTGCCCCCCCCCCCCTTTACAAACACACATCGCAGGAAATTTAACGCTCCTTCTCACACACATGTATGCACACACACACACCGCTCGGTGCTATGGGGCTGTTTACATAAGGCCTTGCCCTGGGAAAGCACTGTCATGCTGCCAATGCTGCCAGCAGCAAAAGAGCGAGTGAAAGAGATGGAGAGCGCGGAGGGGGGAGGGAGATGGCGGGTGATGGAAGATAGAGCTTTGCCAGTCTGATGTGCTCACAGCCTGGGGGGAGCAGCGGTCACTCAGAATGAGGGATGAGGATGGACGGAAAGAAGGGATGCAGAAAAAAGGAATGGGAGATGAAAGGAGGAGAAGTGTAGACGGCGAAAATCTAAGCAAGAGAAGGACGGATTGGGATGGTTGAAGAGATAGACAGCGTGGGGAGGAGGGGGAAGGAGAGAGTGATAGATTTAAGCGGAGTGAAGCAGGCCAAACTAAGCAGGGCAGAAGAATGAACCGACAAGCAGAGAACAAAGGAGGTTAAGGAGAGATTGGCAGGAAGGGGAGGATGGGGAGACGAAGAATGTAGCAGCAGAGAGGAAAAGAAGCGGCAAAAGATGAAGATGGAGAATCCCAGAGTCCCCTCGGTTTGATGCTGCTTCTCTTTGAGGCTCTTAATCTATATGAACAAACGCATCGGCCCTATGTTCACACACACATACGCGCTGTTCGAGCCGTTGTGTCCGCACTTGAAGCTCGAAATAAACTTTATTTATTTAGCTGGGAGAAGAGTGTGTGTGTGTGTGTGTGTGTGTGTGTGTGTGTGTGTCCGGGTGGGGGTGGGGAGGTGCACTGGTAAAGGCAGGAGGTGGAGTGGTGGTGGTGGTGATGGTGGTGGTGGATGTACCCAAGGTCAAAACCACTTAAGTGTGTCCCTCTTTCTTATGTAACCTCTCTCACTCACTCTCTCTCTTTTTCTCTCTGTATCTGAGCTGCATGCTAAGATGCACACACACACACACACACACACACACTCACACACACTCACACAGGCATACTAAAGCAGGCGGGAGTGTATCGATTTAGCATGGTGTGCAGATTCCCACCACTGCCCCTATACGCAGATTAAAGGAAGAGGAAAGGAGCACACACACACACACACACACACTCTTGCCTAATACACACACACACCTACTCACGCACATGCAGCAAGGCAGCTTTTGCTCTCCAAGCTTTTTCCTTTATCAGTGCAAGTGGGGTATAGTCATTATGCATATTCATTTTACGCATATTTATAATTAGTTCCTAGGCGTTAAGTGGTTGTGACAGTATTTTCCAAACATGCAAGTTTAGAGGTGCGGTCTTTCTAAATTCAATTTCAGAGATGTGTCACAGGAGTGGGTGTGTGTAGGTGTGTGTTAAGTGTGTTTGCGGGCAAGCACGCGTGTTTGCATAATGATGGTTCCCCTACGCCGCGGCTTCTCGGGGCTCTCAGTGTGCCAGCTGTTATCCCCTGCTGAGGGACTGCACACACTGCCTCACACACTCATGCTACACCTACACACTCACATGTCACACCCTCTCTGTTTCAGCATTATCAGTCAGCAGCGTGCCTTTGTGTCTTCCTTCAGAACCGTCTCGGTGCGAGGAGCCTCGAGGAGCGTGTGTGTGTGTGTGTGTGAGGGTGAGGGTGTGTGTGTGTGCCCCTGTGTGTGTGATCTTCGTGTTCTCTCTGTTCGCTCATCTCTGATACATTCTGTTCCCAAAGCCACACCATTAGTGGCCCACTGGACTCTTAGAAATACTCCAACTGGAAACCCAAAAGGAGCTTTTACTGGTTATGTACCAAAGGAATATGGCACGCTCTGCTCCATTAAAGCATTTAAATTTATTTTTGTGAGCCTGGCAGCTTTTTTTTCCCCACTCCCGTAGAGTTCGGCACGCAGTCCTACACACACAGTTTGGGTCATTTCCCACTCTCGCTGGGCATTAAAATCATGGGTTCCCACAAACTGTGGGTTAAGACCCAAACATGGCTCATTGGCCCAATTCATCGCACATTTCATGAACCTATATATGCACCTCCTCATTTGACCATGGCGTGGTTTTGTGGGATATTGCCATATATTAATGGTGTAAATTAATATAATAAATAATAATAAATAAATATACAGGCTACAAAGTATAGTTCATGTGGGTTCATTCAGTCACATGTTGTACAGTGATGATGAAATGGCGATTCTCTCATCAGTCTGCAGTGTTCTCATGTCACCTTTTGGTATCTCCTCACCTCACTTGGCGCCTCAACAGAGATGCCTTAAAAAAGTACCAGATACTATTCACAACTTTTGCCTAATGGAAAAGTTTAGTCAATTTTAGCCATTGCCATGTTGTGGAAACACACCATTCTCTTTTTTGGGTACAAAGATGGTTTGTAGGATTTTAAGCCAAGCATAAACTGTGCAATTTTGGGCAGGACCCAGACGTAAAATGAGAAAACGTTACGATATCTTTGGTCATGGATAAAAAAACAGTGATCCTACGTCACACAGTGACGGAGCTTCACAGACGGCCGTTTTCCCGGTCTTACAGCCAAAGGTAGCCTGAGAGAAAATTCTCAGAAATTTAGGCTGACCTTCTCATAGTGTGACTGCTGCTGCGACCTATACCTATTTAACAACCAATAGAAATTCAGCTTGAAAGTTTATGCAGCTAAAAATACAAACCTGGAGCTTCCTTCCATCCCAAGCGTGGCATCTTTTCCTGAGTCATGACTGGGTCCACCTTCTCTTCCTCCTCCTCGACTTTGGATTTTCTGTATGCATAAATGGCACTACTGTAAAAACGTGATCATTAGCTTAGCTTCATTCTTTACCACATAGCAGCGCAGACAGGCAACATGCGCTGATGACGTTTAATTCTTGTATTTTGACTTCCGTCGTTGCCTGAGATTCTGTAGGTGTTATTATTGCACAGTCTGCAGACATGTTGTATCCAAGTTGATTAGATCCATGTTATACAGTGTGGCTGGCAATATACTGATAAGACTGCTGTCAAAACAAATACTTATGAATACAATTACATGATTTCATGTTTTGAAATTGATTTGTCTCCAGTTACCAAAATGTTTAAATTCCAGAAGTTTGTATTCCTCTGCAAACTAATTCTGAATGCCTTCGAGCTCAAAAACCGTTTCAGAAGATTGACACAAAGAAGAGCACAACGTAATGTAGTCTATAATAAAACAAAATAAGATAAAACTGTATTGGAGCTTCACAGAGGTGGATTTTCCAGCTCATGCAATTCTCGAGTTTGTACTTGTTTTTTTTTATTGTATACGAATGAATGGCAGCGTACAGCTTCCTCTAGAGGGGACCTAGATTTCTGATATTTCATGCATTGTTTACTGTGTGCAGAGAGAACAGACCTCTGCCCTAAACCTAAAAAAAAAAGAGTGAGCTCTTCTTTAACATTGTTGAACAAATCACCCACAGGGCATGTACTATACTCTTATGTACACTAATTTACCACTAACCTTGCCTCTTGGTAATTCACAATTCCATTACCAGCCCTTGATGTGGGCACAGCAGAATATTCTCTGCACCTAACAAAGAATATGCCTCCTCACAGTAAGATGATGCATGAGTTAAGTGTTACATTCACTCAGACTCCACTAACCACCTGTCGCTGTCTTTGTCTAATCATTTCAGCGGATGCTACATCTCGCATACCGTTTCTCTCTTTTGATTTAAAAATACACTCTTGCTCTGACAACAACAAAAGCTCCAAAACATGCACATGTTTAAAGACCGACTTTAATCAAAGTAGTTGGTGCTCTCCCTTGACAGCTCCATTGAGCTCCACCTGTAACCACTTCCCAGGAAATTCATAGTTCACACTTGGAAAACTCTTAATATGTTACAGCAGTGAAGTGAAATGAACTGTTAAGCCTATAAACCAGTGTTACTACTGTATTTGCTAAAAGTAGTAGGGTTTAGGGCTAGAATTAAAATTCCACCGAACCATGAATAGCATAAGACATAGAAAACAAATGGTATTTACATTTTGTCGCATTGGTTCAACAACCTCACAGTGAAGTGTTGAAATCTCTGTATAGAGGGTATGCACTGACATCAATTTTGTTACAACACTGCTACCTTTTATAAGAGGGTTATCTGCTTAAATTAAAGCTATGTCATATTTTTTTCCACATTAAACATTGTTCTGAATAACACACAAAACCCACAACCTACACTACTAATGTACACATTGTGTTTAATTTAAGTCTTAAGGCATGTACATACGCCGTAAAAACAGAGAAATTTAGTTCTCTCTCCCAGGGCTGCGAGAAAAGAATGACGTCACTCTTCTCTCGCAGCCCTGGTTTGGGAATTCTCGCAGCTTGTTCTTGACACATCATTTGGACAGATCTTTTTTTCTCGTGTGGTGTTCGACAAGTATTGTGTGATTGGTCAGAAATTTGAAGTGGCCCTGGTTAATGCGGAAAAGCAGAAATTCTGTCATTTCCGCCGGTGCAGAAAGACATCCTGAAGTAAGAAAAGTGCCTCTCGTCGCCCATCTCCCGTATCTGTTGAACCAAGACACTGTACTCGCCCTGCTCAACTCCGGTCGCATTGAGTGGTCCAACATACGCCACCTACTTTCACTCTTTTTTTTTTTCCATCTCCTCGGCAATCGCAAATAGTAACAACAAATCTTCCTCCCCCTCCGCTTCAAACATGTTATTCTCCTCCTTCTCCATCAACTCAAAATCGTCCATCTCTGCCACTGTCACCTCGCTGTTGCTGTATTGTTTTTTTCTGTCAGATTCCCGCATGTAATGTGTGCTGCAGTAGGAGGGCCCTATGAGGACTTCCCAGAGGTTCTGCACTTGAGTTTCCCATGAAGTATGAAATGTCCTGCCAGAACTAACTTCTCGCCACCTCGAGAAAAGGAACAAATTTCTCTGTTCTTGCAGAGTATGTACAGGCCTTTAGCCAACAATGGTAAGTTACGAACAGCTGCTAGTGACATAGCTCAAACACTGGCAAGAGCTTTGGCAGGTAGGATGGTTATTTTTTTAACCAGCCACATGTTACTGCAGTTTTACTGTCGTTTTACTGGTGTGTTACTGCAGTAAAATGCTGCCGTGTTACAGGCACTGTTTGGAAAAAAAGCATTTATTTACGGTAATTTAAAAATAAATAAAAAAAACTTTCTGTGTACCGTCTTTGTGTGTAAATATCTCATGTTACAACGTGAACACCTGTGGCTTATAGACAAGTGCGACCAATGTATGTACAATTTTTTTTTCTTTTTAAATTTAGTTGGTGCGGCTTATATTCAGGTGCGCTCAATATTCCAGAAATTACGGTAATCACACAGCAGGTCTTTTTCATTTTGATGTGTTTTTGTGTGTGTGTGTTTTCACAGCATTCAAGGTTAATGCTGCCACTCAGTAGGCGAAGTTGTCTTTCTGGCATTCAACTGACATCACCGGCATACCCGCTGTTCTTGATGAAATTCTATAAAACACGCAATACAAAATACTGGACATTTTGCACAGGTTTTTGCACTGCACAATAGAGCATGGAAAAGTAATGGAGACCGATTTAAAACAACTTTGCCCATCCACAAAATGAGTCTTACGTTTTACAGTCTAATCTCAGAAACACTGTAAAATAACAAGTCTAAGTGTAAACCAATAGGAGTGATCTGACAGAGCCTCCACTCTGGCAAAAAAAAAAAAAAAGAAAAAGAAAAAATGGCTGGCTGTCATACTTGTCAGGTTGACAAATGGCTGCAATTGTGGCTCTTTCACACACATAGCATGGGAGTGAATTGTTCATTTGGATTTCTATGACCAATCCAAGTGATAAGAGCTCTTTACGCATGTGATGCATCCGCAGTTACTTGGTAGATTAACGACAGGTAATGGTCGCAGTGAGCAGACGGCTTCACTTCAGGGCTCCAATATGCACTTGTTTAGTATTCTGTCCTACTTCATGAGTTGCCGTTGTACTTTCTTTCATATCCCATACTTAGGTCTGGGGGGTAAAACATGATTTAACCTTGTGTTGCTGGTTTTGTGTCTGTTTGATACATTTATATTTGTTGTTTGGAGAAGGCTTCTGGTTGTGTTCCCTTTTAAGTCTGTGCTGCTAAACGCCACAGTAGGCAAGGAGGACTTTAATAATGGCTACTGATGTACTGTGGTTGCAAAATAAATAGTTTCCAATGATGTATTCATAAAGAATGCGTTACTTGTTAGAGAGGCTGCAGGTGAGGCTGAGTTTGGAGTGTGCAAAGATTATCTCTGTCTCCTCCTTCTATTTTCCCTTCTTTTGTCCCTGCACTCATGGGACAATTACTGGCCAAGATAAATGAGACCTTTACAAAAAGACCTTTACTTTTGGCAAATTCAAAAAAAAAAAAACAGAGGTAAAAGATAGCCCACTTTCTTTCTCTCTGTCTTACTTGCTCTCTTTTTTTCTCCCTTCCTTTTCCTTCTCCATTCCTTATTATAGCACAAAGCTGTGTAACAGAGATACTGATGGAATCAGGAGGGCTCAGGCCATCATGCTAAGATCAATGTAACATGACAGGGGGCTTTTTGGCCAGGTATTTATAGAGCATTACAGCATTATGGCCTCTCGCTGTCTCTCACACACAGACACTTCATTATTAGGAGAAAATCACACCGCTCGCATGGTGTGTGTGTGTGTATGTTCAGAACCAGTCAAGAAAGTGGAAAAGAATGTCAGTGTCTCTCACATGCCATTTGAGGTCGTCCATAGCCACACTGAGCATGCACAAAGATACGTGTCTGTGTGTGCGCACGTGGTCACCCTACTTTTTCAGAACAATCTAAATTTTTCACCATCTCTGTGGAAAAAGAAAATCAGGACATATATAAGTTAACTTAACAGGCACACTTAGAAGCTTTAAATATGCACTTTGATTTTTCTAAGCCTCACCATTTCTGTAACGTGTCATTTGAGGAGCAAATCTGAGACGAATATCACTGGAAGAACAAGTAAGAATCCAGCCAGCTAAACTCTATTTATAAACCTCAGGGTGCTGATTGGACGGTGCACAGTTGCTCTTGTCTTCATTGGTTAAAAACACATGAAAGAGTCAGAGAGCGTGCGCGGCGTGCTCGTGCGCGTGCCCACTGTGGAACATACATAAATACATGCATGCGCCCCACGAAACGCGCACAGAAACCAGCACCGGCTTAGGCATGCATGTCTTCTAATTAACACCCAACCCCCCCCCCAGCTGTAACGTACAGTACAGACTCACAACAATACATTCATCCTCTGCTCTCACACTCACACACACACACACACACACCTCTACAGGAACACACACACCTTCCGCTAATCCGCTATGTGTTTGCTGAGAGGCATTCCCCTTTTTTTGCTTCCCCTCTTCCTCCCTTCACTCGCATCTCTTCTCCCCTTCATCACTCATCTTCCACATACACAAACACATCTTGGTCCCAAACTGCCTTAAAAGAAAAGACTTTTAAGACTTACGGATCTTAAGACTTTTTTAAGGGTGGCTTAGGGGGTGTTAGAGGTTGTGCGTGTGAGTGCATGCATCGCGGTAAATGTGTGTTGCAGAGCACGATCTGTAAGTGCGGTTGTTTGCGTGTGCGTGTTTGTGTTTATGTCGGGTGCTTTAGTGTACTCCAGTGTGGATGTGCGAGTGTGAATATGTTTGAGGGGGGAGGAGAGCAGGGAGGGGGTGTTAAGGCTTTAGGGTTTAGAGGGATAGAGGCGAGGGAGAAGAGGGAGAAAGAGCTGTGTGTTTGTGCACGTGCACAGCGGCCGTGCACGTGAGAGGCAGCAAAGGCAGAGAAACAGCAGCGCTAGCACTGCTTAATTAATCAACATCAAAAGACAGCATTAAAAATGAATGGAACCCGAAGCAACAGTTTGGCTAAAGTGAATTATTCAGGCGTGGAGCTTACCCCGCTGCCCAACATTCTATTAAGAACCAAAATCTTGATTATTTTTTTTCCTCCTCGTGCCCCCATTTAGTCTCTGTTTGTACCAGGGCTGCAAAGTTTGCGGCTGAGGATCAATGCCCGCTTTGCAGAGGGAATTTTAGGCAAACAACTCTCAGTCCGCTTTTCAGGCTCTTCTGTTTAAAGCAGAATGTCATTAGTCTCACTGCTGACCACAGTTACGGGCCCTTAGTTCCAAATTAAGGCTCTATTCCTTTTTCAATTAATTGTATTCGAGGAAGTGGTTTTCAATTAAATGAAAAAGTCGCTGAACTCTGAGATGAGGAGATCTTTAACCTAAGTGAAAATCCATTCTCTTTTCCCATTATTTAACTGTAATTTGAATATCTGTCCCAATCACAGTGACTTAGGACTGAGATAATACACATTTTAATCATTTATTAAGCACTGTGTACACTTGGCAGTCCCTGTCCATCATGACTCATAATTGCTTATCTGGCTGCTAGCGAGAGAGATTGCCATCAGGCATTTATCCAGCTTCTCTTTTGACTTGTACCTTAGCTCTGAATTAATGTAGGGCTCCTATGTTCATTATTTAATAGTGTCAAAAAATACAACTCAACAGCCAGACTGTATTTTTACAAGCCCAATGATTTCAGACTGGTAAAAAGACTAGTTTAAATAATAAGAACTTTATTTGTATAGCACTTATCAAAATTGTTTCGTTGTTTCAACGTGCTTTCCAGCTAACACATAAAATATGCAGCTATATAAAAACAAGGAGGCAAAGAGGATTAAAGAATAATAAAACATAAACAAAGGAAGATTTTTAAAATGGGCAGCCATTGTAAAGTCATTAATATTGTAGTAATACTATATATCTTGCTACCGTATTATGGTACCGCTTGGATTTCTTAGTTATACCTGTACCTACAATAATCCAACCGAGAGGAAATAAAAGTGTGAATGATAGCTTCAGTGTCTGTAAAAGTCAGCATTGATCATATTCTCAAAAATATTTCTCAGATGATAAAAGCGTGACTGGACGACCTTGTTTATGTGTTTCTCAAATGTAAGACTGCAGACGAAGAGCACATCCAGGTATCTGGTTTGACATTCACTAAAGGGGACCAAGAGCAGACTGCATGTTAGGGTGTAGATTGTCCAATAATAAGTTAGGTTGGACATGTCTGTAGTGCCGGTTTGCTTTACTGTAAGACATAACTGCACATCGTTAGCATAACTGTGGACTGAAATGTTATGTCTCTGTACAATGTGACCAAGTGGGAGCATGTAAAGAGAAAATAAAATTGGGTCCAGCGCTGACCTCTGTGGGACGCCACAATTTAATAACGAGGGGAGACTTGATCACCAGGAGAAATAAAGAAGATAAGATCGTAAGATAAGAAGTAAATTAGGGGCTGGGCCTTGATTGATCTGAATTTGTCATTTGTAGCATTAATCTTTTTAGTTTTTAGTCAAATACCAACAACAAAAAGTCAACCTAAGGCTAAGTCAACCAGAGAAAACCAGTAGGAAAAGTTCTTATAGTTTGATTGTAACTCGCTTGCATTTCATAAGAGTTGAGAAAAATTGTGACGCAGATTGTGGATCGTGATTCTACCTTAAAATATGTTCATATGACCTTTGGGCTTGATTGCAAAGTCCCAAATAAAACTAATAGAATTAGTTTGATTGGGCTAAAACAACAGTTGTGTTTCATTGGCATAAAGATGAAAGCAGTAAAAAAAAGTTGAGACCTCTATAAAGATTACATCTCTGTGTACCTGGTAAACACAGATGTCTTTGCTTTCCAATGTGCAGCTGTTCATACAGTTACAGCCACAGAGCAACACAGGAGCCGTAAACTCCGTCGACCAGCCAGAGGCAGTCTGCTGCACTCTGGACCCACTTCCTGTTTCGCCGGCCTGGGGCCCGCGTTCAAGTTGGTGTCAAGGGGATAGCAAAGCAGACGGCAAAGATGGAGGACAGCAGAATTCAAGAACTAGAGGGAGGGGAATGAGGAATGGGACTTATGCATATATTTAGCAGTCTGAGAGCCATTTTCATCAACAGTACGTTGTTGCATGAAGCATATGTTTGTATCATGGGCTCACTGCCTGCAGGTGAAGAAATCCTTGTGAGTTGTGCTTTCATTTACAAGTTGAAGAAGTAGTACCAAAACATCTCTGCTATGCAGCATTTCACTTTTTAATCTTTTATTAACCCAATCTTCAGTGTCGAATAGCTGCAGGAGAGAAGTGATATTGATAGATGACACTGCAGCCAAAGTGAGAAGGCCTGAAAAACTCTTCAAAGACACCATACAGTGTTTTATGTTGGTTATGTTTATGTATTGTGTTGACTTTGTAACACAGCAACACAGTCCTGACTTTTTTTCATATATTATTTTCTGTATTTTGAGGTTGTGATCTATTCTGAAAATAGACAGCCTCAAAAGAAAACATGCTGTACAGTACTATACAGTACAGGGCAATATGGAACAGACATAAAGCCAGCTTGTTTGTAAAAGGCGGCAGCACACATTCATACATACACACACAAGTGCAATTTTTTATTTTTTTTTTGGAAATCTCCCCCCACCCCGTGAACCAATCTCTTGGGACACACTTGGAGTTTAAAAAAGGAAAAAGAGACATCTGGAACAAGAGTCTGGGTCTGTGTCTATGTGTCTGTGTGTGTTTGTGTGTGTGCGTGCGTGTGTGTGTGTTTGTGTGTGCCCGTGCAGGCTGTGCATATGTTTATGTGTGTGTATTCTGTTGTGTTTTACGCAGCAGTCGACAATATGAGTTCACCTTCTCCCCAGAGTGAAAAAGTGGAAAACCATGCTGGTTCACGTACTTGTGTGTCTATGCACTCTGCACACTCAAACAGTAGGATGTGTGTGCATGTGTGTGTGTGTGTGGTGAAAGGAAGGCTGGAGGCTTTATGTGTGTGAGTGTGTTTCTTTCTTTTTCTCCCTTAGCGAATGCCTATTTCTAGATCGGTTTGAGGGTCAAGGTTTGGCCACCGGTGGAGAAAAGCTGTGTTCCCATTTAAAAGGGAAAAAAAAAAGCTCCTGCTCTCTCCTCACAATGAAAAGCAGACCGAACACACATCATCCTTTTAGAGCCTTAACCCTTGCTCCGCCATGGATAGAGCGCCTTGCAGCAAAGATTCTCCCAGGACCATTGTGCTGCAGTGCAAACAGAATCGGGATAAATAAAAACATCAAATCCTGAAATTTCACATTTAACTTATCATTAAATCAAATTGCTCACATTTCTGTAATTCTTTTTTTCTTCATTTTTTTTCAGGCCAGGGGCAACGGGGAGGGAATGTAATCTGTGTGATATTTATCAGCAGCTGTAACCCTTGTAACCTGCCCTGTAGCTCCTTACAGCAAAAGGCTGGTCAGAGTCAATGTGCCACGTTTTACTTTCTACAACGCTGTTATAAGACATAAGTGTGAGTAAAACCAGTAAAAAAAAAAACAAAAAAAAACACTGCATCAACATTTGAATTTGAACTACAAAATTTGAACAGAAATGTTGTCAGCCGTTTTACAAAACAGAGGTTTCTCAGTCGAAGGCGGTACCTCATATCACCAAAATCTTTTCACCGTGAGGGAGAGGAGACTCAGCTGAATGTGTGGATATAAATATTATATAGGTTTAGTGGAAATTGAGGGAAAGACTTTTCAAGATTTGAATAGAAGTGTCTCAGATTTGGATGGAACTCCTGTCACTTTGAGATTTGTACATTGTGTACTGGATCTAAATGGTTTCAGAACAACAGCAGTTTTAAAAGAAACATTTTCAATATTTCCAAGAGCCTCTCTGCAATCTAGTGATGACATCGTCCACTCTGAGTCTGAACACTCAGGGAAAAACATGAAACCTAAACTGGGATTTTGTAAATACCATATGAGATATTACAATACCATGACCCCCAATAAAGTCTGAAGTCTGGTGAACCATTCAAAGTTTCAACCACGTTCCTATGTTGAAGCCTGATGAAGTAATGTGTCTTTAAAGAAGGTGTAGGCTTGCTTAATTTCACACTGTCTTTGGAATTGAATGGGGATATTTTCACTGTTTTTTTGTGATTTCATTGCCTGAGTTACTCAAATCACTAAGAAAAGTCATCGCACACTATTCCCAAAATTTCCATAATTTATAATGTGTGACGTGTGTGTTCTCAAAGCTGTGGGACAAGTTACACACTGAAATTCACATGGAAGAATGGAAGAATAAGACAAAGAAGCAGAATAATAAATGCACTGAATACGTGTCTGTTTATGCTTGCACACGGCAGGCACATAATAAAAATAAGAATCTAGGGAAATTAATATTACAGACAGAGGGATTTTTATGGCTTTCTGTAATTAGCACGCCTTATTAAAACTTGTATTTGTTGCTTGAGGTTCATCTGAGTCAACACATTCATGACGACGGAGACTCAGAGTCTGACTCACACTTTAACACAAGCTACAAATCCATTAGGCTGCAAAAAGACATGGATGTATCCTCTGTGATATCACTTGTAGTTTGTTTCTTTTTAGGGAATTCTGGAAGCCTGGAGTTTCTGATTTATTGCTCACAGTGATTTTGTCGTCTGTTTGGAACCAGATAAAACTCATTTGGCAATATAATGGAGGCCGGTTGGAGCTGAAGAGGACTGAGCATATTGTAGAAAGTGATAGGCTGAAACAAATCCCTTTCAAGGAAACACACTTCAAACTATTTTAACACCTCTGCACCGGCTTCCACTTACAGCCTTTCAGCCAGGTTAAAAGTGAGGTTGTTTTGCAAATACATGGGTCAGGTGTGCAGTGAGCTTTTCCACAGTCCTTTAAGCGAGAGCCGAGGACAATTCCATTTGTGAGCTGGACAGGAAACTCCTCAAGGGGAGTGTAACATTCACTACCAGTTTTCACAATTTACCAGGTAAATATAGCCTTTAAAGTAAGAAGGGTCCTCAAATTATATTTGCAAAAGTGCTCAACAAATCACAAACTAAGCAGAATTTAAATGACGGCTAATGTCAACTTTCCAACCCTGTTTGTGACTATGTGTTGAGTATGCAAAGTAATTGCCCCTATCCCTGTGGCTGGCATCACCTGGCAGATATTTTCAACACAAGTAATTGTGGGTGGCATGTGGAAAATGCCTAAAAGGCTGAAAATAGAAAAGTCACATTGCTGCAACTTATTGTTTCATGAGAAGTGAAAAGCACGGTGGTGTGTATTGGGTGTATTTTCTAGAACAGTGGTTCCTAAACTTTTACAGCTCAAGACAAATTTGGTGTCGTCTGGAGACCCAAACTTCCAAATACACAGGATGAACTGCCATAACGTGTGTACAACACACAGCAAACCATGGATTTAAAATGTTCGTATTTAATCACATTTGTGCAGTGTTGCATCTCCCACCATCTCATAACACTAACTAAGGACCAGTGTCTGAAATAAGTTTTTGATTTCCCAGCCTAGAGTGAAAAAATCCACCCAAAATAGGACTTTTTTTTTTTTAGCAAAATGTATACACATTGGGGGTGAGTTTAGTATTTAATTATTAAACAAATGCTGCACTAAAACAACTTGAATATGAGCTGAGGTATTTGGGGACTTGCTGTAAAAGAATTGCGAGGTTTGTGGAAAACAGTTTGAGATTTTTTTCAAATAGAATGTTTAAAATCTTAGGAAAAGAATGGGATATTCTTTGATTGTAGCTTCTACTCATTAAAAATGCTGCGGTGAAAGAACATAAAAGGGATGACAGATACAGACTGAAGTATTTCAACAAAGGGACTTAAGAAACAAACCTTTTGTGGCCATTCTTGTATAGATTTCTGAGAAGTTATAAAGTAAAACTGAATGTCCCTGTGTGTCTGTGTGTGTCAGAGTTTGACACAGCGCTGGTAAATGACACAAAACACAGCAGATACTGTCAACAGTTTTTTATTACATGACTGTTTTGGTACAAACATTTACCCTCCATTTGGCGCCTGACAGGTGTTAATTATGGACTATTCATAGATCATGTCATCATTACGCATTTTACTGACAACTGGCTATTATAAAACATTTCCCAACTTTGGGAAAGGCAGTTCTAGAATACTGGAAATGCACCAGCAGAAATATCATGTTTTACGATACTGAGTTTTAATTTATTGATGTTTTTTCACTCATCTTCCGCTCATCGAGGTACTTAAAATGTTCCTTTGTGGCTCCAAATCACAAAGAATAAAAACTGTGATGTGTTGCTCGCTTTAGATTTGAAGCAAACAAAGACAGACAGAAAGAATCGACATTCAGAATTTTTTTAGAAACCAATCACAAACAGTACAACGAATACTAATGAGGTAACGTGTTACTGCGGAGCCTTTGTTGCATGTCAATTCCTACCTCGCGCTCTCCCACTGCCTTCTGTAAGTAGTACTGTTGTAGTTAAGACCACCTAACCCGAGACCAAGTCCTGACAAAGAACAGAGTGCATGGAGATCGAGACAAAACCAAGACTTTGACCAAGTCGAGACCGAGACCAGATACACATCAAGGATATTATGGCAAACTGAGAGAGACAATACTCACAAGCAGAAGGGTTAGTCACGCTGAGTGTTGTGTTGCAGAATTTACACACTGCTCTGTGTTTTCTTTTGGTCTTGTTACAAATAAATTCTTTGCGGTTTAGGTTGCCAAATTTTATTCCAGAAGATCTGGCTGGTATCTCCTCCAGACAGACACAGCCTCTTCTCCAAAAATGTCAAATCATCAAGGTATTGGTTGCATTGGAAGCAGAAAGTGTTACATAAAATCAGACAATGTACCGACAGCTTCCCAAACTTGTAGTCGCGCCTTTGTCTTGAAATGAAATACAGAGTTCTCTTTGTCTGCGATCAAGACAAGACCAAGTAAAAATTTGGTCCAGACCGAGACGAGACCGGTCTCAAGACCATCTCAAGTTCTACAACACTGCCTTCTAGTAAAATGATTGAAGCCCTTTACAAAACCTTAAAGGTTCAATGTGTCATACTTATTATACACCTTAACACTGGATACCACCTGCTTTAAAGCAGAAGAAGAAGTCCATTCTGAACTAATGTAGAAACATGGTGGTGCAACATGGTCCCTCTGCATATATGAACAGTTAAAGTAATGAAAACATATATTAATAGAAACATAATTATGAAAATGATATTAAATTAATTAATAAGCAATTAGATCGTCCATAATTCTGGATGTTTAAAACTTGGTTAACCCACAAACAAGTCAATAACCATTTATTTGCAAACATATCCTGTTGCTGTCATTATGTCACAGCATATACATTTGTCTCTCCCCCCCCCCCTCCCTGCGATAACCGTGCGCTTTATTGATCTCCGTGCCATGTCATCCAAAATGGAAGCGTCTTTATCAACAAGGCCGTGAGCTGTCGCTGGAAAAGCACAACCGTGTTTGCAGGATGTCAGGGGATTCACAGCATCCAGATGTGATCCCAACTGTGAATTTTAATGGCATATTCAGCAGCCGCCTCTATCACCGCTGTGCCTGCTGCCAGCCAAAAACACTGAGGGGCTGTTTGATAATGCAAAATCATAACTCAATTAGTGATTTGCATTAACTCTGTGGTGATGGATAGAGCTGGGGGAAAAAAATTGAAAAAAAATTATTACTGCAGGACATTTTTGCATGATTTGTGCGCCTGCTTTCTGAGTGCTCTCTGCATACAACTGTAAGTTTCGAGATGTATAAAAGACTTCTACCATCGCAGCCAAAGTAGCTTGAGGCCAGGTTGAAATCATAACCAACACTGGCTAATGTTTATGGATTTGATTGCATGTGAATGTGTGTCTGTGTAGTCGGTGGGGGCTATCTGTGACTGTATGAGGAGGGGCCAAAAAGGAGCAAGGACTGAGGAAGAGAGACTCTGAGAGAGAGAGAGAGAAGCAGCGAGTCTCTGCGGAGTTGTTTTGGTCATGGTGCTTGAGCACTCTGATTAATGCTCATAGAGAGACACCAGATGGAAAAGAGAGAAAGAGAGAGAGAATGAAAGGGTAGAGGAGGAAATATGGGGAGAAGAGTACCGTGGAAGAAGATGATCAGAGAGAGAGAGAGCGAGCGAGAGAAGTACGGATATAGGCAAGAGGTGGAGAGAATAAAAAAAAAAAAAAAAAAAAAAGATTAACACATGGAGATGATGAGAGAAAACGTGAGAGAGAGAAAGTGAAACTAAAGCCGCACAATGGGGGGAAAAAAAAGAAGATTCTCCCGTGGTATTTGGTGAGGGCAGTGGTCCTTCGTTGCCCACTAAAGGTCAAGTACAAGTGAAATCACAATTAGTCATCCCTGGCAGTGAAATCACTTTTGTAATGAATATCGAGAATGTTAGCCTTCAAGCCTCTTGAGTGAACAGGGCATGCATGTGTTTAATTGATAGCTAAGCTGGAAGGGACATCGCTCTGACATGCACTCAAGTTACCAGGTTACAGTTGGTTTTCTGTCGTAACCCAGTTTCCTAAACATCATGTATATGCAGGCATGTGGCTGTGGTAATTTAGGACACTGACTACTATTTGTGTATTCAGCACAATCTTGACATTTGCACTTAAAGGTCTAGTGTGCAAGATTAAGAGGGATTTAGGAGGATCTAATTGCATAAATGGAATCTAATGTTCATAATTATGTTTTCGCTAGTGTTCAGAATGTCTGCTCTGACATCACTTTCCAAACCAAATGGCAAAACATGCAGCAACACGACTGTATTTAATAGGGGAAACGAGGAGTAAAACAAACGATCAAATCGATTAAAGGCAGCTGGACTCGATGGTGACCCTTACCGCTTTAGCGAGGAATGAGTGATCCGTGGACAGTGATGTGACACGAATCTGGTTTCCTGACATTTGTATCTAGGGTGCCTGATTTCAACACTCCGGAAATACACTGGAAATACACAGCAAAACCTGAAATCATACAAGCCTTTACACTTGGTCGTACTTTTCTCCACATTAACCAAACTGTTTGAATAATACTCAAAAACACTACACTTTATGTTTATGTCCTAGCCCTCAACAGCCACGTTACATTTAGCTGATAGTGACACGGCTAAAACATAAACGATAGCGTTGTTTTCCAGACTCTGGTGAAGACGAATGTCAAGCCAGTGGTTCAAACTATATGTCATTAAAAAGGTGACAAGTTGCACTCAACTAGAAACACTACACAATAATTATTATCAGTAGTTTAAGTAAAAATGGAACTAACTTTAAATTGAATGTTAGCTAAAAGGTGTCAGAACATTGTCGTGTGTATTTGGCTGTTAGCCGTTAGCTCCCAGTACAAAAATCGTGCTTGTATAAAGTGCGAAGGTAGTTTCAGCTAAATGACAACCTGCCAAGGAGGCAACGGTAGTGAGTAACGTGCAGCCAAAGATCCTCTACAACTGAACTGCTTCTGAACTGTCTCTGGTGCAGCTGCTGCTATCGTGTAGCATTTATCTGTTAGCTGTTAGCTCACTGGTACATAAAACAACGTTTGTATGACGTGTTATTTCAGCTACATGACAGATTAAGCAGGTGTGTTCCCATGCAATCACACAGCAGCCCTTTTCCATTTTAGATGCGCTTCATGTGTTTTCACGTCTTTAAAGGTGAACGCTGCCACCAAGTCAGTCGTCTTTCTGCCACTCAGTGGGTGACTTCGACTGTGACTTCATGTACGTACCCTCTATAATCGCACAAAAATGAGAATCATTGTGTTTTTAACTTAGAATGGGTGAATGTTTACATCCACAGAGGGAGTGAGGCTCTATGTTATTCTGTAATGTTTCTACAGTAGCTCTGAACAGACTTCCTCTTCCTCTTTTTTCAGTTTTAGAGCAGGTGGCATCAGGTGTTACAGGGCATTACTGTCACATTCTATGTTTGAATGTGGACCAGAGTTAATATCCCCTGAACTAAAAAGACCAGAACAGACAAAACAAACACTGGCTCTAACGAGGCTGTAGCACATTTTTTGCGGCCACTGTAGGTGAGGATATGTATTCTGTTAGTTGCAATCTGCACTGGATGTCACTAAATATCACACGTATATTTTCACCTAATATAAATCAGCCAATGGTTATTTGTTTAGTGGCAAACAATAGATACGGTATTCGTTAAAAAGCTGGTGTGGGTGATGTGGTTTGAATTACAGCTTATTCTCTTGTTTCATTGTGTTTTGTGAGTTCTGTTAGTCAGTGTGTACATCAGCTTATGACAGAATAGTGACATTGCTACTTTATGCAAATACAGTTTCACATGAAACGACTTTAAACATTTGCAAATAGGTTCTATGCATAGAAAGACATAAAACAAATTAAAATAGGGCAAAGGACACATATTTCAAAGAGCAGATTTGTGCAGCAGAGAAAAAAATAATTTAAAGCTTGAATATGACAAAACTAGGATATTAGAGCACAAAATTGTACATGTAAATTTTTTAACATTCTTTGCCGATGATGCAAAGGGCCTGTGCAAACTATTTGAGCATGAGCCTACAAAGAGCATCTGCAAAAGTGTTCATTATCTCACCAAGATGGTGAACATGCCGAAAGAATAATTTTTTGGTTAAGAGTGCAGTTGGAGATGTAACATTGTAGAGGAGAGAATTTTGAAGGAGAGAAGAAAAGGGAAGAGGGTTTTTTTTTGGGGGGGGGGGGGATTTTGGGAGATCAGTGGCAGGGAAGAAGATGAGAAAAGAGGGTTTCGGGTGCTGTGGGATTACTCCAAGATGTGGTGAGTGGGAGACAGGAATATAGAAAGACAGAGAGGAGAGAGGCACAGCAGTACTCCTTTTTGATTTGTGGTAAAAAGTCAAAAGCAAGAAACTTTTTGATATATGGCAAGACATTTCCCCAAATGAAAAATAAAGTGAGGAAAAATGTTGTAAACAGATTGTTTTCCTTTGCAATGTGTATTTTGTTTTTCAGTTTTTAAAAAAAAAACTGATTAATAGATGCAGTTCATATGGCCTCAAAAACCATAAAATAGGTTATTTATCTACGCCTTCCAACATAGTGTTTTCTGATCTGGTGCCCCTATTGGCAGGCGTTTCTCCATGTCGTCCAAAATGGTTACAAATGACTGTTACAGGCTTTTTGACCCATCTTCGAATGTGGCCATTCGGAACAGCTACAAACGCTTTTGCCTTCTGCAATGCTCGAATGACATACTGTGCAGCTTGTCCCAGTTTTATCAGCATCAAACTATACTTCTGCTACTTCCCTCATCAGATAAAAACAAATTTTAGGTTTCAGTTCAAACTGGTGAGGACAGTCTATGTTCTAATAGTTCAGAATCTTTTACAAACCCCATTTCCATTTTCTAAAATGCAATAAAAACTAAAATGTCTGATTTGTTGATGTGCTCGAACCTTTATTTAATGACAAAAGTACAAAAAAAAGACAACTTCATTGTATTTAGTAAATTTGAACAAAAGGCTTCAATGCCTGCAGAACACTCAAAAAAGTTGGGACAGAGACAAAATAAGATAAGTAGTTTATAGAGCATACAAGTAACATTGTTGTGTCAGATTCATCTATTATCTGGTTCATTAGTAACAGGTGAAGGATCATGATTGGACATAAAAAGAGAATCAACCAAAGGCTTAGTCTTTACAAGGATGAGTCATGACTCAACACTTTGAGACAAACTTCATGAGAGAGTT
>JAPQRN010000016.1:5477733-5496963 GCA_037367275.1 Coranthus polyacanthus
TCCTGTCTGCAGAGTCCACATCTGTCTCCTATTGAACATGTATGGACATCATGAAGAGGAGAATCAGACAACGACCAGCTCAAATCTAGTAAAAAGCAAGAAAGGACAAAAATTACACTTAACACTTAGTATCTGATTAGTATGAGTGTAATAAAAAGGACAGGAGATGTAACACAATGGTAAACGTGCATCTGTCCCAACTTTTTTTTTGGGACTGTTTGCAGTTTTCTTGCTTTTGCAGCTTTGATTTGGCACCGAGATTGAATTGAAACTGAGTGACAGAATGAAACATTGACACGAAGAGAGGTGGGCACAGTGTGAGTGAGAAAACAGCTGAGGAGGGAAATCAGGACGAGAGACAGATGGGGAGAGCAGAGAGAGAGAGAGAGAAAACGAGACAGACAAAGACAGACCCAGTATAGAGTCAGACCTGCATTGACCTTCACTGTGTCCAGAGTCAAGTAAACCATTCAGCACATATGGCTCCACTTAAGGTGACTTGAGACTTGTCTGTGTGTGTGTGTGTGTGTGTGTGTGTGTGTGCTTAAGCATATACAGTATGTTTGTGTGTGTTTCTATTTTTGCTTTACTCATAGGAGTGTGACTATTAATATGAGTGTGCATGCCTCCTTATGTGTGTCTTTGATTTCGTTTACATGCTGATATTTACTTGTGCATTGGCACGTGGAGTCATTTGTGTGTGTGTGTGTGTGTGTGTGTGAGAGAGCGCGCGCCTGCAAACACAGTGTGTATCTTAATTGGACTCCATTCAAGTGTTTAATTACTCATTAGAGATGCTGCAAAGCAATCTATACACCAGCTTTCCCCCGTTCGCTCCCTCTGCCCTCTGTGACTTCCAGCCCACAGAGGCTCAAACGCTTTGACCCAAACTACATGGATTAGTTCACCTCGTCAATCTGGATCAACCCATCCATATTAGATGAAGATCCTTAAGCCAGAGGGGGTGATGCCAGAGCGAGACAGACAGTTAATAAATCAGTCATCCAGTGAGTCACTTCGACGCTCAGCCAGTTTGTTAATGAGTGAGATTAGAAGTCAGTCAGTGAGACAGCTGGCCCCCTTTCACTCAGTCACTTAGTTTTTTCGGATAGTGAGATAAGTGGGCCAAGAAGCCAGATAGTCTTTTAGCGGTTACATAATCGTGTTGTCACTCTGTCATTCATTAATCTGTCAGTCAGCAAGAACAAAAACTCTATAGCCTCATCTCTTCAGCTCTGTAGAACCTTTTTAAAACCACAGGGACAATTATGTTCCACAAAGATGGATAAAACACAATTCCATAAACTACAACGAGCCAATTACAGGGTGTTGTTATACGTAGAGGAAACTAAATTAAATGCAAATATCAGAAGCTTCAAAATATGAATGAGAAGGTTTTCTATAGCGTTGGGCTCAAACAGTAAAAGCATGATGCCATTTGTCCTGAGGCTTCATCACTGACCTTTTAAAATCATTTGGTGGATGGTTAAGAACACTATCCTCTTTGTGTTATGCTCCTCATATATTTTTATTTTATATACTGGATATATGGTTTCATTGAACTCTCCCTGCTTGGATAAATAAATTGTGTTAGAGCAGACTTCTATAATTATCCTCACCTGTGTGCCTTTTGTGTCAAATTACCGGTGCACACGCTGAGGAACGGCGTCTTGCCCGAAATGTCCGCATGGCAATTAAAGTGTAATTTTACCCCCATTCTGAGCCCAACTCCACCCACTGCGCGATTTTGAAAAGTACTACAAAGTGGAAACGAGGCTGCGAGGAGGTGGATGTCCAGGTGTGAATGTTTGAGACAGGAGTAGTTCAGGAACATCAGCAAGAAGGAGAATCACAAGACAACCACGTAGAACCACATGAGGGTCTGAAAGGGTTAGTTTGTCTTTTTTGTACTTGCAACCTAAAAACGGCCCATCTAAAAAAAACACTTTAAGTGTACACTATATTTAGAATATTTTTGCCACTTTGCCTTGTCGTCATACGGCCATTTCCAACGGGGGAACTGAAGCCCTGAAGTGCTCTTCAACCGACAATAATAACAATTCTGCAGCTGCCTCGATCAGCCAGCCTGTGTTACTGTATGACTTAGAATCTGAACTAACGTGTTAAAACACCAAACTAATCAAGGTCGCGGAAAAAAGACGTACAAATACGGGTTTTTTCAGCTGAATCTGGTGGTTACATCAGCATGAACGTGGGAAGGCTCAAGATGATTTTAAAAGTTGCACGTTGAGCCATTTTCACCTAGAAAATGCAGATGAGTGTATTATCACCAGCACTGATGTGTTTCATTACAATTAAATCATAATTCACTTCACAGCTCAAACGTGTTTTAGTGTTCAGTATCACTTTAAGAATTTTGGAAACTTTTGCAGTGCTCTCTCTTTTTTCTTTTTCATTTTTTCATATATAGTGCGATAAAAGATCATAAATAACATACAGCAGTCAAATCGCAGAGGGTTCATTTTTAGAGGGCAAAGCTCTTATCCTGGAAAAAGTCAGGGTTTTATGTTTCTTTTGAAATAGAACAAAGAAGAAATAAGAGAATGAAATAAAGTTTTCTGGTTCAGTTTCCACAACATGTTGGTGGTGGCCATGTTGATTGACATCTCCAAGTGTCTCTCAATTTGTAAATAGAAAATTCATTAAATCTGCGTCATAAAAAATGTAAGAATGCATGGGTATTGAAGGAATGAAAAATAAATCTGCCAGTTCTTCCTTCTTTAAACATTGACTCTGTGGATACGTGACATTTCTGCAGGGCGCTGACACAAATTCTTCTCTGTCTTCACCCCCCACCACCCCTCCGCTGTGTTAAAAGATTCCTATTGGTGTGCTTGGACACCAGCCACCAACTCCTTCTTTTGCTTCGCTTTGGGCCAAACTTGTCGATACCAATACAGCCTTGGTGCTGTTTATACGCTGTCTGCAGTGCCAAAGAATGTTGCTGCATCTGGTGAATGGAACCTTACAAAACAAGTAGACTGATATAGGCATATCATGCACTCTGTCTGTCAGCCTGTCAGATGCACCGTGTGTGTGCCCGGGCTCTCTCCTCTCGTCTGCCTGACTAACTCGCCCTGCTTGTCCATCCGTCAGTGGCTTTGTCACTTTATCTGTCTGGCTTTGGGTGTATTCTGTCTCCCCTTCTTTTGTGTGTGCTATATTTTAGCTTCCGCATCACCAAGGTGACAATTATCCTTCCAGGGGGTCTAGAGATTTTCTTTTTCCTACAAGGTTTGTTATGTTAATTCTGTCCGTGGGTGTTAGGTTGCATGTGAGCATGTTTGCGGCTGACACTGTGTTGCATATGTGTGTGAATTTGCCGGGGACCGACTTAATCTGCGGGGGGGGGGCATGCTGCCCGTCCGACTTGAGGAAATATATAATAACCTTTCAGATGTGCAGAATGTCACCGTGGTGATCTGTAAGCGACATTATTCGCAGTGACAGATATGGAACTTGTCAAAACAACATGGGAGCTTGGGAATGTTAGAGTGCGAGTTTGTTTTCCATGCTCGCTGCAGAGTACGTACAGTATCCATCTGTGTTACGGTGTTGTCTGTTTTGTTGTTGTTTGCATGTTATTGCGTTGTAGAACTGAATATCAAGAGCCAATTTACATAATTAAACACGTACATCTGCGTTTCCCCATGTGTTAGCCTACATTAACATGTGTTAATATGTGTCAGGTTGCATTATATGTGTTGATATATTAACGTAAGACAACAATATGTAGCTGATTGTGGTATATTTATGTCTGTATTTGTGTAGTGGTAGGTAATGTATTTACCTTGGCCCACATACCTACCTAAGCGTCGGCAGCAGTGCAGCGGGAATCGCAGGCAGAAGCGACATCATGAGAAAGGAACACCTCATGCTGAGAGAAAAGCTGCTAAAGAGTCTTAGCAAGAGGAAGGTGTGTGTGTGTGTGTGTGTGTGTGTGTGCAGAGAAATCATTTTAAACATTCAAAAAGCGCAGAAAGCAGAAGGAGGCAGGGTGGGGGGAATAAAAATACAGGAAGATGGGGAGGAAAGTAAGACAGAGGAGAGGAGAAGGAAGGGAAAGCAGTCGGGGGGGGGTGAAAACTGAAGAGAGGAGGAGGCGACAATAACAGTGTCAAAAGATGCTGCCATAGTAAGAGAAGAGAAGAAGAGAAAGGGAAGGAGAGTGAGTAAATGAAGCTGAAAAGGGGAGAGATGAAGATTGAGGGAACGCTAGAAAAGACAAAGAGTAAAAAGACAGTGTGAGGACAGGAGCAGATGAAGATGGAGAGATAGAAAAGGAGAGTAATGTGGAGTTAATTGGAGAGACATTGAGAGTGACTGAGACAGCAGCAGCGTTACAGAGGCTACTCACACACATGTCGTGAAAACCGCCTCCAGCTCCTTCTTGCCAAAAAGGCAAATGAGGTGAAAATTGTGCGCATTTCAGTAGCTGAACAGGAAGTGTTTTTTTTTTTTTTGTTTTTTTTTTTTTACATTTAAAAGACTCCACATTTTTTAATTTGGCCCACAGTGCACTGGAATTGGCCATGGTTTAGGCAATGATAATGGTGCAATCACTTTGTGCTGCTATGTGGTGTTGAGCAAACTGGATGTTCATTACTGTCAATGAGAGAATTATGATAAACGTAGCACTGGCAGAAAATATATCCCGCTGTTCCTGCAGATAGAAGTTGGCAGCGAAAGATGACTGTTCCAAAGTTTTGGATTCAACTGAAGAATGAGATATTTTTAAAAACTGAAAACTACTCCAAACCTGATGCTTCTACCTGTCCTTAATGGCTCTTCATCAAGTAACACAGTAATGAGGTGAATAAACGTCCAAAAGAATTTTAATTCTTAATATGTAAGATGATATAATGAGTTATAACCATATAATGTATATAAATATGGACACAGTATTAGCTCTACAGATGTGAAGCCAAAACATCTCGATCTCCCCCTGGTGGCTGGCTGTAGTATAGGTCATAAATCCCGCCGCCTCCATGTTATTCAATGGGACTTTGGCCAAACTAAAAAAATCTAAATACACAACCAATAAGTTTTCCCCAAAGGTGATTTTGGTCTTTCTAGGTAGATTTCACGGGACTTATTTGTATTCAAATCACCATCTTTCTGATCAGTTTGTATTTAATACGTTATTTGACCTTAGTAAAATGGGTGATTGACAGCGGTAATGACCAATCGCAGTCCAGAATCAGACACACAGCCGAAAACACATAAACATGGCAGCTGACCGCCGGATTTTGGCTTCATTTTTACATAGTGTGAGGAAATGGCATCCATCTTTATATACAACCTATGGCTGGTACATTATTGTTTATGGCATGTAGATTGGTGTTGGAAGTGCACTTCACGTGTTATTTGGTGATTTGTTCAGATTGCAAGAGTGAAGTCCTGTAATAGAGAGAGTAAAGTTCAAGATGAAGTCTGTGCCGTTGTATTTCCCAAGTCGCTGATGAAGTTTTATCTGTACTCTGAAGTGGCAAAAGTCCACACGTTCTTCTCGACTCTGATAAAAGTAGTAAAAGCACTGAATCAATGTTGTCAGTGTTTTAAGTGCAAGTATAAAAGTACAGGCTCTGAAATGTCCTCAAAGTATGAAAGTAAAAAGTAGGTCTTTGAAGGACATTTGTCAGCTGTTTCTGTGCAAAATTAACTGAACCTCACGTCACATTAATATAATGTTTTCCCTTGAAATCAAATAAAAAACAATAGACTGAAGATAATGAACACTAACTTCACTCCAATGTGCAAATCAGTTTTCAATGTCAGCAGCATAAGTTGAAACATGACGTCTTTTCTCTGCGATCCAGTCTCCTTTTACGATATATTTTGTTTTATGTCTTTTGTATCTTTTTCATCTTGTCACATATTTTGCGGTGTTTGTGTCTTGTTAAGCCTTGTTATGTTTCGTCAAGTCATGCTGCATCTTTCATGTCATTTTCATTGTTTTCATCTTGAATAAGAACTCTCTAAGATTGCACTGATGTACTGTTGTGAAAGCAGCCGGCTAAAATGATAAGATGAACAACATAAGCAGTAAATCAGAAAAATCACAGACTACAGTTGTGTTTTCGTGATTTTTGTCTTTCACATTGTTTCGTCCATTTAGGTTGTAATCAGTGTTGATGTTGGGAAGGTGCGCAGTGATGCAAAATGAAAATAATCAATAATTTCCCTCAAATGCATTCAAACAAAAGAAACAAGCCTGTTTTGAAAATGTAAGGAGTAGAAAGTACAGATAATTGTATGAAAATGTGGGGAGTCAAAATACTCAAAGTAACTATCTTGGTTAATCTTAGTGATTTTATCTGCATTGAATGTTGTTTAAGAATGTCTGAGTAGTAAATCTCACAGTGTTTTAAAGAACCGAATCTCTGTGGCAGCTGGGAATCATTTTTCATTGACTGACATCCCAGACTGGTGTTTTTTTTTCAGGCCGCTGCATGTTTTCAGCATAAGCGAGAGTGACGGAGGGAGATCAAGTGAAGCTGCAGAAAAACAGAAAGTTACGGATGGAGCGAGCGGTGACATAGTGAGAGTGAGCGGAGGAGAGAGAAGAAGAGAGTATGGTGGGAGCGTAAAAAAGCATCCTTTGAAGTTGGTTGGCTGATCTGGCCTGCTGTTTAGGACGCAGGCAGGTATGGTAAACACGTGAGGCTTCTCCAAACCGGGGGGCTTTGATCATGGCAACGCTGAGAGATGATGTTGATGACTCAGTGGTGCCGGAATACTAAGGAGTAGCCAGTACACACAGAAACACACATTACTGTACGCTCAGATACTGGGATCTACAGTACATACAGTAAACACACACCACAAACTAAAACACACGCCTTCATTCCTCTCCATCCTTTCTTAATCTTTCAACTTTTAAACCCTTCACTTGCTATTTTCTTTTCATTTCTGACATGCGCACCCAATACCATAAAACCCGTTTACACAGGCTCTGTTTTTTTTCCTCCACTGAATGTGGTCCAAGTTTCAGTCTTTTTACATCCAGATGAGAGCCAACAGCTAAAAGCAGGGTCTTTCAGTTGCATCTGGCTAACCTCAGCAGACAATTCAATCGCGCTGAACGAGTGAGGAGAATCAGTGAGACATCAGAGGATTAGGAAAGCAGAAAACTATCATATCATATCACACAGGTTTACAAACAGACTATATTTAAAAGAAACGGCTTGAAGACGTGCTGCAAAAACTGAAAAGAACTTGCACTGACATCGTGCACTTAAACAACAGTCTCTTCTTCTGGCATATTTTAAGACTATTTCTTCACCGCGAAGACATACTTGAAAGCAAAAAAAAAAAAAAAAGTTTTGAAGATCCGTCATCCTATCCTTCCTGAACCTAATTATCAAGTTTTTCTCCTTTTGGTTGTTTTACGTGTAGAAATGATATTGACTGTCTGCATGCCAGAAATACAAGAAGCTATCTCTCTCTGGAAATGAAAGATAATCAAATCTTATCACCCAGAAAATAAGAAGTATATAGACTATATTTCTAGTCCCGGTGATAAGAGTTTACAGAGAACGGGTGCACGGATTAGTGATAATTTTACACTGTGCTTTATTGTAAGCTACCTTAAAGCCACTACATGTAGGATTTTATATTAGTGCCTGTCAAATTATTATGATGGGAGAGGTGTTCGGAGAGTTTTTGTTTGTCGTGAAATGAAACAAAGGCATAGTTTGCTTTTTGCGACAAGTTTTTTCTTTTGTTTTGTTTGGGTTTTTTTTCTCCACAACTTGAGTTCACGTTAAGTGAGAAATGATGACACTCGATTAGTGTTTTTGACCGTTATTATAATCGGGCTGTTCCAATAGGCGTCCCATGTGGCCAAAAGATGGTTTAAAGTCATTAAACAACACTAGAGTTTTCGGCATTAAACTCTGCTTTTGGTATTTTAAAGGCTTACATACAGTACAAACCCCATTTCCAGAAGAGTCTGGACATTTTCTAAAATACAATAAAAACCTAAAATGTTCAATATGTTAATTCATTCGAACCTTTCAAGTAACGCAAGTACAAAGAGAAGACTTTCAATGTTTTCACTGATCAACGTAAGGCTATTTTGTGAATGCAATGTAAAGGCCTGCAACACACTCAAAAAAAAGTTGAGACTGAAACATCACCTTTCCTTTTATTACATTTTTGAATTATTTGTCAACTGAGGACATTGACTGTTTGTTGTTGGATCTGGTGCAGAATGAGGCCTGACATCGTTCTCATGAAATAACCACAGACTTCAGAGAAAAGATGTGGACTTGATGTCAGCACATGTCTCTATAAAATTCAATCTATGTCTATACATGGATGGTGTCTTCACACATATGCAGGTCAGACATGTGGACACTGATACAGCCCTAGACCATCACAGATGCTGTCCTTTTTTTCCTAAAAACCAGCTGAAACGTGGACTCGTCTGACCACAGCACACGTTTCCACTGTCTTTCAGTCCATCTGAGATGAGCTCGGGTCCAGAGAACTCAACGCTGTTTCTGCACAGAATTGATCTAGTTCTTCCTCCTCGTGTGATACAGTTTCAGGTTGTATTTCTGGATGCAGTGGTGGACTATATTCATCATAATAGCATGACGGTTTCTTATACAATGCCACCTGAGGGTCGAAGGTCACGCACATTCAACAGTGGTTTCTGTCCTTGGTCTTTTCACACTGAGATTTACACAGACTCAATGAATCTGTTCACTATATTATGTAGATGGTGAAAGACTGAAATTCTTTGCAATTTAGTGTTGAGAAATATTCTTTCTTCTTCTCTCATGAAGTTTGTCTCAAAGTGTTGAGTCATGACTCATCCTTGTAAAGACTAAACCTTTGGTTGATTCTCTTTTTATGTCCAATCATGATCCTTCACCTGTTACTAATGAACCTGATAATAGATGAATCTGACACAACAGTGTTACTTGTAGATTCTCTCAACTATTCCTTAAACTATAGTTGTTTATATTTACAAAATACAATTAAAAGTAGGTCAGTGAAAACACTGAAACTCTTTCGTTTTTCTTTTTCAAATTAACACATCACAGGTTTTAGATGTTATTGCATTTGAGAAAACATCCCAGCTTTTCTGGAAATGGGGTTTGTACTTTTGAAATATCACTGTGATGTATTTCACTTTGCTCAAATACATACAGCACATACATCTGAGTGTTATGACAGCTTTACGCACGCCCCCACAAACAAACAAAGTGTTACAGAATATTGTATTGTCTGCATATGCCAATGTCTCTTTTACAGCCTTTGATTGCCTAAACAAAATATGAAGGTTGAAGAAAGACACAACACAAGCCAGCGCCTACACAAATGTCACAACACACACACACACGTCACACACAACGGTCCAGTGAGAAAGAGACATGGCGTAAGTGTGAGTGCATTCCCGTGTCGTTTTTGGCCAGTGCAGCGTGTGTGTTTAATTCCAAATGACACACGGCCTGAGAGGAAAGGGATGCAGGGACACACACACACACACACACACACACACACACACACACACACACACACACCTGCACACCAAAACACACCAACATGTACTGTTTAACAGCTCAGAGTGCAGTCACACACACACACCTGCACACACAGACTTTCCTCTTGCTCTCTGGCTGTATTAGAAATGCAGACAGCGTCACTGAAGCAGGGCAGGGCGCTGAGTAGCTTATTACAACCTAATGTATCCTGGCACATTAGCCCTTTCTTGGATTGAGCGTCCTCACTCACCGGGACCCACTTTACCGTGTTACCATCCGACCACACGCAACCAGCCACACATGAACACGCACATTAAGTCAATTTTATGCCCCGAGACGGTAGTCATCCATAAATGTATCAGTGAGTAATCAATAGGCAAAGCACATTTGTCTCAGCTGAAACCATTCGTACAAATTTAAGAGAAAGACGGGGAAAACCTCCTCCTCCATCTGCTTTTCTTCCTCCTCGTCTGTTCTGCAAAGTTCTTTTCTCTCGCCCTCTCTTACTCTCTCCTTTCATGCAGTCTCATTATCCCCCCTCCTCTCCCCTTTCTCGTCTTTTGCTTTCTTTTGTCTTCATGCTGCACGTACCTCCACCTTTCTCTCTTTGTCTTACTCTCCCTCTGTTTTCTTTCAGTCCTTTTATTCTCATTCTGTGCGTCTCTCCCTTTCTCTCTCTCTCTGACTTTCCCCTTTAGTTGTTAATCAGAGTTGATTGGGAGCAGAGAGAGCCGAGAGGAGCTCCCCGGTGGATCAATGCCTCTAAATGATCTGCTCAAGGATCCCTTTAGAACCTGCAAAACTCGCTCTGATAGGGCACCGAAGCATGAAGGCGCTCATTTCACATCTAACTCACTTCCTGATTTGCCCTCTGGGAGAGAGATAGGACTGCCGTTATAGGGATAATTTGTCCCAAAGCTAAATATCCTGCTAACCAAAAGTGCTTAGACCAAAATGTCTTCATTCCAGGCAATCAATTACTGCCAAGGTGAGGGGGGGAAAATGATGAATTTGTTTAAAAAGCTCAATCTGTGTGCGCACCATCTGAGACGTCGAAATTGCCCGACAACTGGCTTTGTTTATGCTTATTTGATTGAAGGCGTTTTCCTGCGTCTGAAATTTACTGAGTTCTGAGATACAAGATTTGATAACGCACGGCAGCTGAATTTTAAATGTATTTGACGTGGTACATTTGAAGTTAAATGGATCGTCCCCGTGGCGTGCGCTCACGTTAATGGCGTTAATGCGCACGCCCACGTAGGAGATGTAACACTGCACTGCATTGTTTGGCTGATGAATTATGAGCAGCTTTTAAAATAGCTGGTTGATTTAGGGGAAGAATGTCTCAAAGTGAACTTCAATTACAGTGAGATGGTGAAGATGCAGAAACGAAAAGATCATCAATTCATACCCCGGGGACGAATCGTTTCTGGAGTACTAGTACATAAAATATCTGACGTATAAAATATTTAAACAGACCTGATGTTATTGTATTTTCTCACAGAAGGGCATTGACGTGAAAATATTATTTGTAAATGATGTATTATACTGACATTCTGACTGTTGAACATAATTTTTTGTGTATTTATTAACCTTGTGAGACTTATATTTATACTTATACTTCATCCTGCTGAACTTCCTAACAGCAGCACAAAACACTTATCAGCGTAAAGCCAAGATGGCGTCAAAGTCGTTCAAACCGCCCTACAGCCGAATCCGAGCTGAAACGCTTTTTGAACATTTCTGCTTAAACATTTGCACTTCGATATGTGCGAATTTGTCCTCGTTTGAGGACGTTCTTTGTGCAGATGTAGAAGTCGTGCTCGAAGCCCCAGTGTGTTGCGGAGAACGAGGCTGCAAACTGATCACAGCTGTTTGTGCATCATTTCGTACACGCCGATAAGTGTGACCCACTGATGCTACAGACAAAAAACACATTCCTACTGCGGAGCTAGGAAGATGCACTGAGTTACAAAATGTTGACCATGTTCAGGCATTGAGCTAAACAGTGTGATTCTTTGTTACAAACTGGTGACACACTGAAGTTATACAGTAAAATAAACCCATTGTGGAAAAAAACCCAAAAACCACTTCATGTTCAAAGACGGTGCTTCGTTTTTATCGGGTCCTACTGATCCCAAATAGTTAATCTTACAAGGCATACAAAATAAAAGTTCTATTTAAATAACATTCTACATTTAAAATAATCTCCTCGTGTGAAAATGTGATCACTGGCTACTTCCAAATATGTACATATTTTTCTACTTAATTTGGCTGAAATGTAATCAATAAATGATTTAAATATGTTTAACGCAACTTAATATTTGTTCAAATAACCTTTAGCCTGTGTTATTAAATCAGTTTGCTTTTATTTATTCAGTCTCTTCAGTTCTTACAGAGTGTTGGTGCTTTTAACATTCTGTTTGACACTATTTGAATAACATTTGCCTTTTAAAAAAAAAAAAAAAAAAAAAAAAAAGAATTACTCTACTTGTTTGTCGTGCGTTTGTGAATAGTTAGTTTAGTTTGTGTGTGTGTTTTACGTCTTCAGTATGAAGTAGGAAAGTCAGAAAGTCAAAGAGAGAAATGAACCGGTGCACTGTTGCTTTTAATCTTTTTGTTTACAAAGAAAAATACAGAAAATCTGCAGCCTTAACCTTAAAGAGCCCGTTTCAATCCAGCGACTTGGAGATTGTAAACAGAAGTTTAGCTCACATATGAGGAGCACTGGCACCAAACAAAGTATACATGAATAGAGCATACAGCGTATCATGTGGGACGTGCAGCCATATGTTTTGAATGTATAACTGACTGTTATGGAAAAGGGACTGAGGGAGATGCCAACTTAAGTTTAAGCACCATATTATATATTTCCATATGTTGGGTCCATGCAATTATTTCAAAAGCTGTTTGATTTAGTCCCAGAAGGAGTGATGTACAGTAGCAAGAAAAACCTTCAGATTACAGTATATTTCACACATGGACGGTGTACAGTATGTGTATATGCTTCTGCTGCTAACCTCCGGCCCACTTCCATTCATGTGGCTCACCCCAGTGATCTACGACTAAGTGGACATTGGCCAGAGCTGCTTCTATACACTGCTTTAGGGGCTGGGATAATAATGTGGGCTCTCTAGCAGCACATGACCCACTTCTCCTGAGTATCGTATGAGAAGACTCATCTGAGCGCACAATAACCGACAGGGTGACTATTGATTTTTTTATTTTTTTTCCTCTGGCCTTCTCTTGTTTATTAAATCAGTAAAGAACACCCTCCAGGATATTTCTGTTGTGTGTTGTCATGACTCAGGTGGTTGTTTTTTGTGTGTGTGTGCGTTTTGAAAGCATTTGTCGAAGTATCCTTGAGCAACTAATAACATATTTTTGTGACCTCTGATTTCCCTTTGTGGACGTCCAGACATGGTTTTTCCAAACACGGATCAGCAGTTCTCATATTTATGGTGCACAAAATGACTAAACTAAGTGTACACTCACCGCAGCTGCCTTCATGTGGTGCAAAGAGACAGAAATCCAATAGAAATCTTGAATAGTCATAGTTCTCTAGGAAGGTATAGCATAGTCTCCTTTAAATGTGTCCCACACTAAGGCTTGGAAATAAAACAATGATATTTATCACAATATAAATTATATCATGATAGAAACGTATATCACCGATAAATATTATTATCATGATATACGTTTTTCCATTGTTTTCGTCTTGTTGCATCGTTAAGATCACTTTGGTTGCGTTCCATCTTTTACGTCCTTTTCGTTTTGTTTCGCCTTCTTTTCATCTTATTCTGTCTTTTACAGTATTTTCATCTGGCTTCTTCAACTCTCACTCAGGACCAACAATTACCCTTTAAACACTATAGAAATAATGATTTGACAGTTATGATGTGATAATTACCGATACTAACTGATAGGAACATGGTTGATCATGTCGACATTTTTGGTCCCATCACCCACCCCTATCTCACACAGTCTCATTTTACTTTAGTAAACTACTCCTGTTGTCATTTCACCTCTGCCCACCGATCACACACACATTTCCGAGCCTGGTTGTAATAATTCATTCTAAATTCGTTCTTCCCTGTGTGTCCTACAGGTTCTGGCATGGTGAGTACAGGGTGGCAGTGAACATCAATGATTATCTGGACATCTACTGTCCTTACTACGAGGGTCCTCCATCCCACGGGCGCATGGAGCGCTACATCCTCTTCATGGTCAACCACGAGGGCTACACTTCTTGCCAGCACAGGATGCGTGGCTTCAAGCGCTGGGAGTGCAACCGCCCGAGCGGTCCTGACGGACCCCTGCGCTTCTCAGAGAAGTTCCAGCTCTTCACCCCTTTCTCCCTGGGCTTCGAGTTCAGGCCTGGACACGAGTACTACTACATCTGTACGTTATCATCTAAGATTTGTGTGTGTGTGTGTGTGAGTGTGTGTGTGTGTGGGGGGTTAGACAGAGTTGTTATAGTATAGACATTTTCATTAGTTTGTATTTTTATCTAGTCTTTCAGTTTTAGTTTTATTTTATTCTGAGGAATTTAATTTAGTTTTAGTGTTTTAGTGTTTTTCAGGTTTAATAAGGAACTGTTTTATAGAAGCTGAAAAATTAGGATGAAAGGAGGCATGAAATCAAATGCACTTTACAAAACCGTTGGCCCACATTGTGCAAAGCCACGTTATTTTTACACACCTGCTTAAGTGTCGGGACCCAAAATGAACACACTGAGCTGTTTTTACTGGGTTTCCAATTAAGTAAATAAAAATAATCTGTTATGTAATTCATTTTCCTAATTAAAATAGAAGAAGACTTTATAAATGTTGACCTCCCCAAAGCCATGTGGAGGAGAGGCCTCAGTTGTAAAAGATGACAAAAAAAGACATAACAAGACCTAACAAGATGAAAACAACAGAAAGACAGAAAAGATAAAAAATGACGTAAAAAAACGCAACAAGGTGAAGGTGGCGCAAAAAGGTAACAGATAAAAAAAACGACATAAAAGACAATACTTAGGTAAAATATGCGACAAGATGAAAACAACATAAAAAAAGAGATGTTCAGAGTTAGTGTTTTAACAGTGTTTTTGCCACCCGGCTGACGTTATTTGGTAGAAGTGATTGTTGATGTTATCTTTCTGACGTTCTGAGATTCCAGCGAAGTGCCAGTAATTCACCCTTTTTTGACAGTAGAATAGTCAAACATAATAATTTCATCCTAATAATTTTGTATATTTGGTCCTGATGAGACACAACATTTGTCTTTTGTGTCTCGAGCTGATAACACTGGGGGGAAACTAACGTGACTTCACCTGCAATTCTTTTAGTTTCATGTTGCATTGTTCTTTGTAGTTTTTACTTAGTTTTTTAAATTGTTTTTTTTTTATTTCATTTTTTTTCACTGATGGTTTTCATTACCTATAATAACCCTGGTGGTAAATCACATGCACATAAGGGTATTTGTCTGTTTATTGTGTGCATGCAAGCGTGTGTGTCCTGTGTTTGCATGGTATCCGCACTTCTGCTCAATATGCATTTGTAAATTATATGTAAATATGCAATCAACAGAAGTTGATTGAGAGACACAGCACAACACAGCCCACAATGTGGCCCACACACACCCGCGGACGGCCATGAACACACCTTCCATCTCCTCCGAGCTCTGCCACTTTCTCACTCACTCTCTTCATTTCTTGATGCATCTCTCTGCTTCTGCCTAGATCATAAACGTTGTGCTCAGCAAAGTGGTAAAAATGTCACCAGGCGTAGTTTGTAATCATTTTTATATTAGCTCTATTGATGTTTCTCCTCACTTCAACAAGTGATGTATTAGTATCACAGATGGGCCTTGTCCCCTGAGACTGTTTTTTCTCTGAACAGAGTTAAAAAGCTATCATTCTCCCCAACAGGCATGAGACAAATAGTAGCTTCAAATTACTCTTAAACATTGTTTTCAGCTGCCGGTGTACCAGATGGGTGGGATAGATTTACCGCATCCGGATTTGTTTAGTGCAAGATCACACAGAAAAGCACATTAGATTGACTTTGAGGAGCTTTGGTGACAATGCCCTAACTTTCCGGCACCACACAGAAAAGTGTCACTTTTTCTGAGGCCGTGTAGACTCCAGCAGGCAGCAGGCTCGTGACCAGAAGGTTGCCTGTTTGGAAAAAAAATGTAGACCAGCCAGGAGAACGTGTAGAAAACCCATTAACAGTGTACTGTTACTGTTACCGACTGTACTGCTCAACAACTCCACCGTTATGTTGTGCCAAAGACCTTGAACCTTTAATTGCACAAACTGAAGCTGTCATGTAGGTGTTCATTCCTTTGTGTAAACACTGCACAACGATGTAACAACAGCCCTCACCTTTTTAACCACCATTTTAATGACCACGTGCAAGTGAAACACACTTCTTTGCTTCTTATAATGTCTTTTACACAAAATATAAAAAATTCTGAACCAAAATATATGCTTCATTAGAACATTCCTCCAGATGTATGTTTCAGTGTTTTATTCTTTTAACTGCTCATGAGCAGTTGAACTGTTCACAGACATGTTTCATTTGTTTTCCCAGCATTAGTAAATTTTTTATGTTTAGGTTTAAGCGCTAACAGCTAGTGTTGTTATTTTCAAGACTGGTCTTGGTCTTGAGACCGCTCTCAAGGTCTCGGGCTTGTCTCTGACTCGGATAAAGAGGATTCAGGATTTTATTTCAACACCACAACTACAGGGATATCACTAAACTGCCTGTGCACTGCCTGATTCGTTTGGTAACATCATAATTGTAATTTGAAAAATCTGTCAAAAACTGCTTTTAGTTCAACACTTTTTTTTTTTTTACCAGTTCTTGATTCTGCGTTCCACACGCAGCCTCAATCTTCTACTCACCAGCAACGGGAATCATCCCACCCCTCACCCAAAGACATTTTGCAAATATTGCCTGTACATATTAACCACCTATGTATGTAGTTTCAGTTGATTGAAGCTGTTTACCTCCTCGCTAGGTGCACAACCTACCTTATTTAGTGACCACACATTGAGGGATGTAGCTAATGCAGTGATAGTTTTTTTGTTTTACGTGTCGTCTCTCTGTGGCTCAATCACTCACCCACACTTGGTGTTAAGATACCTAAAAGAAATATACACATCTACCTCCTTTAATCACGTTTATAGATGACTGATATTTGAGTTTTATGGTGAGATTAACTGAGGAGTATTTTATTAACTTGTTTGTTAGTCCTTGCTGTGCATCGAGGCAGGTCTTGGTCTTGATTTGTTTTCAGCCCTTCAAGAGTCTCGGTCTCGATACACTCTGGTCTCTGTCGTGACTTGGTTTCGGTTTCGGTGGTCTTGACTACAACACTACTGAGAGCACTCAGTAGGGTTAGGGTCGGGGAAAGATACCAGGGCTTGGATTAATACAGAAAACGTCCACAAAGAGGAAATTAAGAAATGATTCGCAATGTTTGTGTTAATATTTAAACCAAAAAAAAAAGAGAAAAACCCAGTCATTTCCTGTACCCCTTGCCCATGTGCCTTTATTGCCTAAACCTAAAAACCTACGGGAGTCTGTGGGTTTGGTATATCCACCATCCACCCCCACTACCTCCTGGCTAGTGAGGAACAGCAGAAAAGTAGCCTTCAGTGACAGATAACGACAAGCTTATATGTCTGTGGTTTTACAGACACATACTGCACAATGGCAACATTTGTTTTGTGGCAGCTGGGTTGTTTTTCCTCCCTTTTAGACGACAGATTGAGTGATCAGCTAAGGCATAACACTTTTCTTGACAGATGCTGACACAGGTTTGAATTGAATTTGTCGCAGTATTGCTGTGTTAAGATTTTATTTGGGACTCAGTGACACCGCTTTGTGAGTTTGTTACAGTACCGCATTGGAAAAGAGTTTCTTTACAGCCCTCTTAACATCACCGGCGATCCATTTGTAGGGTTAGGGTTAGGGTTACATTTGAGCCTGTTTAAACTCATGTAGTTTAGGGTGTGTTTTAGCCACACGCTAGCACACTCAGATGTTCCCTTTTAAATGAAGTCTAATACAAAACATATTGGGCTTACACTTCTGTTACAACCCTAACCCTAGCTTCCATGGATGCTAAAAGGTTAACACATGATCTTGTAGATCGAGTAGCTTTATAAAAATGTGTATTAAGTATTTTCAAATGGCACTGTGCCCCAGTTTGTTGTCTACAGTGAGACAAAGACGCAGCAGGAGAGAGACGGAGAGCTAAAGAGACAAAATATCTGCCACCCGATGTCCTACTGCACTTTTCCCAGTTGGCACATTCGCACACACACAAACACACTCTTTTGTTTTCCGTCTCATGTAAGGATGGACAGGGCCCCACCAGAGTTGTATAGTTGCTGACTTTAGCATTGTGTTTCTGAGACCCCTGAGGGTAGTGTGTATTCCACAAGATTGGAGTGTGTATGCGTGTCTTGTGTACATGCGTGGGGGGATGGTCGGGGTCAGTTGTCAAGTGATTGTGAGTCCGTGAAAGGCCATGTCTATCATCTTGACTGACAACCACAAACACGTTTTTGTGTTTCCCTCTCTCTCTCTCACACACACACACACACACACACACACAGACAAACGCGCACACACTCTCACACACGCACAGGTCAGTATTGATGTGGAACGACGGCACGTTGACAGGTTCAACTACCAAACCCTTCCGACGAGAGTGTGTGTTTTGTGTTTGTGTTCACGTGTCTCATCTCTGCATGTTCCTCGGCATAAGTAAAACACATTGATCTTTGACGGTGATTTGTGGCCAGACCTGTGTGAATATGTGTGTGAGCGTGTGCCCATGTGTGTGCAGGTTTGTGTGTGTATTTGTCATGTGGTTGACATGTTGACAGGTCTGCTCCACCCCTAACTTCTCCCAGCTGCCATCTGATGAGGTTGAGTGATTTTCAATGAGTTTTCAAGAGACATTCGATGGTGGATGTGCTGGGAAACTAGGACAAGAGCTGATAAGACTTTTAAAAAATGACAAAAGTAAAGGTTTTTTTTTTTTTTAACAGGACAGTGACAAAAAGAACAAGGGGAGGAAAGAGCAGACGTGGGAAGTAACAAAGTGCAAACACTTAACTTGACTATTTATTTTACCGACAACTTGATTATTTTGCACGCCTTCCTGACATCAGGAACAAATTTCAGCGTAACAAAGAGGATGTAAAGACGCGACAGGATGTAAACAATGTAAAAAAAAGACATTAAAAAGATGCAAAGGGCTGCAACAAGATGTAAAAGACGTAACAAGACGAAATGACGCAACAAGATGCAACAAGACGTAAAAAAACACAAGATGAAAATGACATAAAAAAGCCATAATGAGACAAAAAAGCCATAAAAGGAGTAGAAACAATGTTTTTCAAGTTTTGTTGCTGACATTAAAAACTGATTGACACATTGTAGCAAAATGTTAATTTTCAGTCTATTGTTTTTCATTTTATTTGAGGTTAAAATGGTTTAATAGTCTTCACTTTATATTAATATTCCTGGTGGAAATGTCCTTCAAAAGCCTGCTTTTTACTTCATTTTACACTTTGAGTACATTTCAGAGCCTGTACTTTTTATATTTTTACTGCAGTAAAGTGTTACTGAATACTTTTTGTTTTTACACGAGTATCTGCACTTCTACTGGATTAAAAAACATGTGAACTTTTGCTATCTCTGGA
>JAPQRN010000016.1:5513673-5532574 GCA_037367275.1 Coranthus polyacanthus
GGGGGGGGGGGGGGCGGTTGAAGTAAGGATGAACAGAAGAAGAGGACGGGTGAGAAAAGGAGGCGATACTCAAGTTGCATGACCACTGTGAAATCCTTCAGATCAATCTTGTTTGTAATGATGATATATTTTTTCATGGGGGAAAAAAAAAAATCCGAAAACACCCTGCTACCGCTCTCTTGCTCTCCCTAAGACTTTTTCAGACATCAAAAGGGAAAGCTCAACCTCTCTGCTCACACCGTCTGGCTTTCGGTCGTTGATGGATTAGCTCGGGGGCCGGGAGATAAATGGACCCGCGGGGTGAAACTGACTGGAAATCAGCCCCTCAGAACTCAGGCACCGATCACAACGGACGTAAACACTGACTGAAGCCGGTCCTGGGTCTGAGGGTTAAACCAATAAGGGAAGCGCATAGACTGTGGCAAATGAGGCGAGGTGTGTGTGTGTGGTAGCATCACAAAAAACACACATATGCGCATGCACACACACACACACACACACACACACATACACACACACACAGGGTCTTTGATAACGAGACTGTTCCTCGGAGATGGAGAGAGCATTCATGGACACGACTATAAAGGAAGCGGTACAAAGAGAGAGTGAACGGAGGAGGGAGGGGGGGGGAGAGGAAGTGTGTGTGTGTGTGTATCATGGGACTGAGACTTCTTTAATGTTAGGAAGTGAACATAACGAGTAAGCACTGTGAACACACACAGAACATACATACACACATGGAAACTCATGTACAGACATGCAGACATTTGTAGAAAAGCACACGCAGATATAGACATTTACAACGACATGGCATGCACATACACACATGTACAAAAACACACGCAAAAAAACACAAACAAGGGGAAGCACTTCTTTCCCTGTTTCATCTTATTTTTGTAGCATTTACAATCACTGTTAATGACTCCTGTATGGGACGCAGTGATGGGGTATAGCCTGTGGAAGATTAAAAAAAATGTGTCTTCTCTTCTTCTATTCCACTGATGCTGTCCAACTATTCTTCTTCTCTGGTTTGTAAAAAAAAAAAAAAAAAAATCCATGGTCGGTAGTGGTTAGGATGCCTCCTCCAGGTTCTGAGCGTCATGTATGAGTTTGTCTCCTTTTCTGTTCGTGGTGTTTTTTTTTGGTTTTTATTCTTGTTTTTTTTTGTGGAAGCTGACCTCAGTCATTAAAGTCAGTCAAGTCAAAAGTAAACACAGAAGTGAGAGCAAGGAGAGAAACACACAAATAAAGATTGTCTTTTTGTCTACTCGAAAAAAAAACAAGCAAGTGAGTGGAATTTCTTCAGTGGGAATGTGAACTAATTTTCATTCTATTTTTTTTTTTCTTCAATGATCGTATTCATATAGTATTAGACTGCACCTGGGTCTCTATCTTGCCCAGTCTATCTTCCTCTGGCGTCAGAGTCTCGGGACGGCGAGCGTTGAGCTCTGCCAGTCAAAGCATGAAATTATTCAGATGAAATCATCCTCTCCAATCTTCAGCTGTTTCCTCCTCAGCGATGTGACAGCTAATCTGAACCGCTGACAACGTGGAGACCGAATAGGCTGATAGCCTTTCCTCTCTTGTTTCCATCAGATTTCCTGCAGGGGTGGCCCGCTGGTTAGAAAGAGAAAAGTCACAGGTTTGATCGCCACCGCAGCTAATATGTCCATCAACAGACCTGTCGAGGTGTCCTTGAACAAGACACAGACCAGTTAACACGCTGGTGATGGCTGAAGGATGAAAGTGAATATGAAATGTTTCCACTTCTCTTTAAACTTGATAGGTTTTCGTCAGATCCAGACATGAATAGACAGATAGACAATAGGAAGTTTCCCCCATTGGGGCTTGTAAGGGCCAGCGCTAGCTTCAAACATTTATCAACCCTGTTTTAAAAGCGTTATTTGAAACCACTGACTCGTCTCTTTTGGCAGCACAATGCTAAAAGAATATCAGAAACGTTGTTTTTTGGGGGAAAACTGAGGTACATGAATAATAGATGAGCCTTGCCTTGCTTGTTTGGCCCTCCTGTGCAAAGCGGGGCTAATGGCTATCGATGTCTCTAGTTTCCATCAAATTGCTTCATATGAGAGCTCAATTCGAACGGAGAAAGAGAAGATTTCAGTGAAAGGAGACGAGGGAATAAAATTATCTCTGAATGTTGAGACGCAACGCTTGGTCAGCTAATTCTTTGTCCTGACAAGTATCAGGTACCAGCGGAATTAGCCTAAATTTAAGCTATATTTAGACATATATCTATATATATAGATATATATGTTTATATATCTATATATATAGATATATGTTTATATATCTATATATATCTATCTATAGATGTATATGACATATAGGATAGATAAGATATATATCTAGGCCTCAAAGCCTTCCCGTGCCTCAGTCCTTGTGAGAGGAAAGATGGATGTGTAAACAACTGGAAAGAAGCCAGAAATGAACAGATGTGCTCCTTAAAATCACGAGAAACTCGTGCTCTGGGCTATGTCACTGACACACATGCTTGGCATTTGCGTTCCCCTGTATTCTCTTCCAGATCTGATTAATCTTTTGATTATTTTAGCTTTAGTTTTCATTGGCTGGTGTACGTGTGGGACAATAATTGGCAAGAATTAATTTGGCCTATATGTTGTTGATTTTTGCAATAGCCAAAAAGAAAAGCCAGAAAATACAGATGGCACCCCCTCGCTCCATTCTCTTCCTTTTTCTCCTTCTCGTAATTTCTTCTCCTCACTTGCTTTCCTGTTCTCACAGTCACATTATTAGGCTACAGGCTAATCTATTCTCCTCTCTCCCCTGTACTTTTGTCTCCTTGTATTCCACTAAGTAGCATGATTTAGGAATTATGGAATTAGGGCAGCACTCCCATCTCTATTAATGAGGAACGGCATGATGAAAGAGCTTGATCCTGACCGTGCCATCTGTAGTCACTATTACGCATTCACTTAATCTATCTCTCTTTCTTTCACATCCCTGTATTCTTTCTCTTTCCTCCTGGCTCCCTCTCTTGCTCTCTCAAACACATTATACCTTAGTTGTAATTACAGAGGAAATACTAATTATTAGCTCTTCAGGCACTGTTGGATGTGGCGTGAAATGGTGAAATGGCACGGCAAGGAAAGTTAACTGTGGACCACACACCCGTGCATAGACACACACACACACACACACACACGGAGCGGTCCAGATGGACCGTGTGTTATTGCTGAATAATGCAGGCTATGTAGACTCTATAAAAGATACATGGGCAGAGAGAGCCGGGCATCATGGGCAGTTCGGTAGGGTAAGGGCAGCTCTGGGCATTCCTTGTGCAAATTTGGAGCTGTTACGAAATGTTCTTGTAGCTATTTAGCTGTAGGTGACCCAGCAGAGAAAATATTTAGCTGCAGTTAGAGGGGGGGAATAACACTAGCCTTTTTAGACATTGTCACTTGATATGTTGGCTGGCACCCTGCCCAGTGTCTTTGCAGTCACCTTGAACAGGCTTTTGTGGTTTAAACCATAAAACTTGGGGAATTACACAGCAGATTCGATGCTAGAGGCTCAGATTTCAGAGCATCTCTCAGAAACACTATGGAAAAAACATCCAGCCGTCGGTCTTCGTGTAAAATACTGGGAGGGGGGAGGGAGCGAGGGGGAGGTCTGGGTGAAGGGTAAATGCTGCACTCATGTGGGGAAAATGAGCAGCGCCTCTTTTTTTCTCTGGAGTCATATGACAGGACATGCGCACCGTCATGCGCTGCGTTCATGTGCTCATCGAAAGCTCATACCTCTCTGAGCCTTGGAGCTTCAAACCCGACATACAACTTGCTCACATTCACGCCCTTTGGGTCGCAAGTACAACACTTACCATGTAAATAAAGTTTTTAAAATTTTGTGCTACACCAGAGGAATTTGAAGGAGGTAGAAGCACCCGGAATGTAATTAAATGTTTATCTGATAATCTACTACAGTAAGTCTATTGTGTTCTACATATAACTTGACATACAAACATATGATGATGCTAATTTTTTAAAAACATGCAATAAAATCATTTGTAAACTTCATGACTTCCCAGGGTATTTGCAATGGTGAAAATAAAGAATTTGTATTTTTACGTTTTAGACTTTAAGCATCTGACGTTTTGAGGCTGATACTTTATTTCACGCTTGTAGGTTTTCTTTTACTTATATTAGTAATTTTGATCTGTATATGCGCTTTTCCTCCACCACCGCCTGACTATAACATACCCCGGTGCCAAGGTATAAAACCCACCGGACCGGAATGTCGATATTTCCGACAGACGTGAAGGCATCAGACGGCACACTTCGGACTAGACGGCGGAGCCACTGAAGGAATCCAGAAGTTGTCAGGTTGTCAAGTTTACATTCCGCAAAGAAGGAGGAGTTGCGAGGACATTTTAAGACAAGGAAGATTAACTGTGAGTATTCACTGATCTGATACATAACTTGCTCCCCTTTTCCCCACGCAGTGTAGTTGTTTAGTGGAGGCGTTTAGGTAGTTGACAGGAAAGCGGAACTAGCTAACTAGCAAGCTAGCACCACCAGCTAAGTTAACGAGTTGCGTGGATCCAGCCCTGTTTACGATATTTGAGCACGACAGCAACTTTTCAGACAATGTAAGAAAACTGTTATATACTTTGACAGACTAGTTGACACAGTTCTATATTTGTACACTCTTTCATTGTGTTTTAAAGTGTTACTTTGTCACTTTTCTGGCATAACTTTGGTGCTTTGGGTGTGGGGAGTGCTTTTTTTGAATGCCCTAGGTTTATTATTTAGCTTAGTCACTTGTTTATTAATTGACCGACGTTCAGTTGTGTCGCACAGAATTGACTATGGTTTTTCCCACATATATTTGAAGTCAGGTGTGTTACTACAGCACCTCACCAATTTAAATGTAACAGTGGCGGAAATAACACCAGCTGTTGTGTTTTCTGTTCTGTGTGGCAGCTGTACTAAATATCCTTGACACTTCCTCTCCATGTTGTCCACAACAAATAATCCCCAAACAATGAAAAGTCTTTTTATTTAGGCTTAAACCTTAGGCTTCCCCTATTCAGCATGATGTCACCCTTTTGTTTTGCACACAGGTCAGCATTATCAGTGTGTTTCCTCCTTCACAAATAAATGTGTCATCTCTGGGTACATGGCATGGGGCATTTGGTTTTAAAAGGAGGGGGTTTATTTCTAAAAGGAGATCTTTCTATTTAAATATGAAAGGATCAAGAAGGAGGATATGTACAAGCACATAATAGCAAAGACGTCAGTTTGTGTGTTTGGTCAGAGGTGGAGGAACAGGTTTGGGTAGAAGAACAAGAAATGAGTTTCCCTGTTGGGAGTTAGAAGACGCTTGTTGGTGCCGTGAAGAACCAGACAAGACGACATGAATTGGTGTTTTTTATTTATTTTTTTTAGGCTTGTTAAACTATTATTTTTGTGTCTGCGAACACACGGTGTGACAGTGTTGTTTTGTTATTGAGCATGAAGCGTGAAAATGGGGCTCACTGTTAGATGATGATGGACTCAAATTGAACGGGCAATAAAAAAAAATCAAAAAAGTCTAGTATTTACCCATGTGTGGTGTAACCTCTAAATCACTGAGTCACGTGGACAAATCAATATACAGCTATGCACAAGTTTGCTTGACTGCCATAAGTAATTGATGATTTAGTGTGGGCATGTTCATCTTGCTGCCGTTGTGGCCTCAAGAGCAGAATATGTGTGAATGCCCATTTAGTGTTTAAACTCACATCAGTGTCTGGCCAAGTCCAATAATCAGTTAGAAAAAGCAGTCAAGCCTGTGTGAACCAAGTGCTTCTTCTGGAAAAAAAAAAAAAAATCAGGAAAAATGCAGAGTCAACAACATTAAATCCTCTGAACTGACTGCCAAGGAGACTATCCATTTTCCTTTTTTTTCACCCCCTCCGGATGTTTAGCTGCTGCAGGTTTTAAAGGGAATGTGAAGTTCAGGGGTTATTTTCAAAACAGGAAAATGTCACTTGAATCCCAAAGGAAGAGGAGGACAGGAGAGTAAGAGAAGGAAAGGGATTAAAGAAATGTTTCCTGAATGTTGGTTAGCGTCTCTTGCCTTTGATTGCGCAGTCTTTCTGCACCACAGAAAACAAGAACATAGAAGAACATAATTCTTCGCTGATGATGATCTTGATCTGGTGTTGTCTTGTGAACTGAAGCTTGTCTGAGACTGCCATTACGTTCGTTATATCAGAACAATCTCTAATGCAACAACTACCACCCTGTGAAGGTCATGTAATGCACAAATTAGATTTTGTCTGGTTTGGATTTACATCTGCTACAGCTTTTGGCTGGTTAGCCACCCTTGCTCATATTGTAATCAAAGCTATGGCTGTAACGCTTTATGCATCTTCAAATAGATGACCTCAAAAAGCACATTACAACCACAGCCGTTACTGTTTCCAGAAAGGTCTTCTGCGGATCAGTGTATTTCTATTTGTCAGTCACACTTTATTCTTTCACTCAAATCCAACATTCTTGTTTCTGATTTCCTCAAACACATAGGGGCCCAGGACTAGGCATAGGTGTCTAGTCCATTCCTATTTTGCAATGTTTAAAACAACCTCAGAGTCTAGACAAATGTTCAATTTCACAACTAGTGGCTGATGTTAATAAACTCTTCCACCTGCAGGTTCAGATTAAAGGTTTAACAGCAGAACCTCCTTGCCTCATCACACCATGTGGTTGTTCATATTTGTGCAATGTCATGAATGTAAATTTGGATCTACATCTGCTCTGATGCTATCGCTTGTCAAAATGTATGTTTTTAAATTTTTATGAAATGAGTAGTTAAACTAGTTTATGTTGCGGACATTTTTCTAGAACTAGAGCATTGCAGATTAACATAACATTGTAAGTTGGACAGTGTGTGGGAGTCGTTTTGTAACTTTTTATTAGTGCTGGGCAATAAACCAGATGAACTCTTATACTGGTTTTAACTTCCATACTGTCTCGTATGGATTTTTCAAACACTGCCATATGGTAAAGCTAAAGCTAGAAGTTGACCAATAGCGGATTTTTATAGGTTAACAGCAGGAAAAAGCTGAGAGACGATTAAACAACCAGTATCACTGTCAGAAATTAAGTCTTTGATTGTATTAGAAACCGGTAACTGCTAAGTTAAAGTAATGGATACTTAAATATACAACTCTACATCACTGAACATTAAAATCAATTATTCAATAAATCTGAAACCAGGGTTTTTACTTTTGCAGGGTTCTTTCACAGTACCTAAGCTGAAGAAACAGAAACTGTGTCAAGATATATTTTTTTACCATTTTTGGAGAGAAAAGACACCATATTAGCCCAGATATTGTATATATATTTTTTTTTTCTGGAAATAAGCTTTTCAAAAGTAGGACCTTGATCAGTTATTCACACAATTGGTATTGTGTGTTGACGTCATTTATGAGTAGATTTGTTTTGTCTTTCTGGAGCTATTTTCTAAATATTGTTTTTAAAAAAAACAAAAAAAAATCCAGGTGATTCTCGTGTGGTTTTGAAATGTTTTGTTCAAATGTTTGTTTTATTTTAATTCCAGTCGAGAAGCCTGATATCAACAACAACTGGAGCCGAGTTTTACCTATGCTGATAGTTTATAAAATGTCCTATTGGTCAAACCAGTGAATCGGTCTGACTGTAGCTAAAACAACAGCTGAATGCTTCAATAGACAGACAATTATATGTTTGCTGCCAGAAACGCTACAGAGCGCTGTGTGTTGAGAGGGGACGCTGTGTGTACCCTTCTTAATAACAGTTTGAACTTTATAACACAACAACTTCTTACTCTCTTTGCCACATTACAAACACAGTTATAATCCACCTATGCAGGGACATGATCCCAGTTGTCGCTTTTGTTCTGGACCCTGACACACATTTTAAAACCAAGTGTAAACAGGGTCAGTGTGTTTATTTAAACGTGGTGTAGTGTATCACTACTGTAAGACAATTCCAGTATCCAGCCCAGAAAGACACTGGTGAGCATGTAGGCTCTGTCATTATGGGTTTAAATTATCACAGGAAGTGATATGGTTTGTATAATAGTTCAAGTTAATTAAAGCTAATTAAAGCTAAGTATTAAATCAGCCTTGATCAAGTAATATCAAGTGTTTTTTTTTAACCTGAGTGCTTTAATAATATACTGTAAATTAATGAAGTGTAATGAAATGAATATTAGATTCAATAGATTAAAGAGATACTTTATTGATCCTAGAGTCATTTTAAGTGATATACCATCATCTTAGTGAACTGTTGGTTGACAGGCATGTTTGCAAATTGTCCCCATTTCGACTCCCAGTACGGGACCTTGTATTTCTCCTTTTTCTTTTGTTTTGACTTATTTAGGATCTCAAAGTTAATTTTCTCTGCTGTGTGAGCTGACTTTCAAATCACGTTTTTGTATTGTGGTAAACCCCGGTAATGTTTTGCACACTTACAAGCATCCAGTCCCATGATTGTGATTTTCCTATCACAGCCTCCTTATCTCTTTTCCTTCATTGTTAGCATATATTCTGCAAGCCACAGTGCAGCTAAGCTTTACACTAACAAGGAACTGCTCTAGGCTCACAAAAAGATACATTTGCTTCATAATTGAAAAAGATTTTTGTTTTCCATTGTCACCGGGCCTGCCGTATGTGGTCAGACTCTAAATCATCCAGGAGCAGGAAACAGGAGGATTTGTTAGGTTTTGCATCTTTTTCTCTCTACATGCGAATGACATGACCATATATTCCTGTAGTCACGCACTCACATGTGTTCGTAACATATAAGTAGTAGTCTACTGTAGTAAGCCTTGACTTATGATGACTTGTTGAGTCTCTATCATTGCAAAAAGTCCTTTTCTCTACCTACATTTGAAAAAATCAGCCAATATGTGTTTTTCAGATTAATTTTATGGCAAGCCACCATTTGGTAAAGCAACCTTTTGTTTCTTACTTAAAGTTTCTTTTTGGCCAGCAGTGTTCTTAGTTTTTTCGTCTTCATATGGTCACAGAAAGTGTTTTTTTTTCCTGACTTACTGTAAAGTTGAATTTCAGATTATATTTTGGGTCACGGAGGTTTATATTTATGATGATTCCCTCTGGTGTGGTGGTACTGACTGACCTTTGAACCTCTGCCCCTTTCTTCCAGGCCACAAAATATCGAGCTCGGTGCCACAGGAGGAGCCTCCAAACAAGACAGCAGCAACATGGAAGACATGAGTGTAGAACAGATCACTATGAGGGCCAACCAAGTGACCGATGAGGTACTGAGTCACACACACACACACACACACACACACACACACACACACACAGTCATTTTCACTCTCAATATACTGCACTCTTGTTTTGTCTGTTTTTCTCTCTGAGCTATTCACAAACATGGTCAAAGCGCTACTCTACCCGAAACTGAACCCTAAAAGCAATGTGTTTGGATCATATTGAGCATATGGACAGCACAGAAGTAGATAATGTTTCAGAGAAAGTTTTGTTAGTTGTGCCTATTGCGAGACTGTGTCACTACTGAAATGAATCACACCTTTACTTAAGCTGACCACAGCAGCTGTTCTCTGAAGAAAGTAACTGCCAAAAGACACAATTTCAAGCCTGCAAGGAAAAAGGAGTGACACTGAAAGAAAGATGTAGGGCGGAGTATTGCTTTAATGCATAATGAAATGACTAATTCACACATGCTAATTATCCACAAACAGCTCTGAGGCAGACGAGACCATTCATTTGTCTCAGTTGCAAAACTTCAGTTGTTTAGATTTTATTATATTAAATTAACCCAAACAAATGCTCCAGAGCTGAGACACAAAGTCTGTATTAATTAATTCATTCATCCTTTATTTAATCCAAAGTGTAAACATATCAAACAAAATCCACCCAACCAACCAAATCTGAACAAAGCCACCAAAATAAATAATGTCATTGTTGTATTATTATTTAGTCATGGTCTTGCTTCAGACTTTGACTTCAGTATAAAAACACACACATGATCATATGTAATGTATGAAGTTGCTGCAATATACTCCTGAAAGAGCAGGAGGCCCGCAATGAGATTCATTGCATTTACAGTTGATTGCTAAACTATGCAGTAGTAGGACATGTGTGAGGCTTTCCGCCTAATTTATCCTGATAACTCCCTTGCCCCTCTGTGGTTTTGACAGTTTGAATGTTGTCAGCTATATCTAAGCGTTTTATTATCAAGGAGATAATTGTTTAATCAGCACTCCAGGGCATCATATGATCAGCCATCTGATTCAAATGCAGGCAAATGAGCTTACTCTAGCTGCAGTTGTAGCTGTGCACTTCACCTTCATCTAATTTTGACTGTACTAACTGTATGTGTGAAGTTTATTTTCCCTTGTGTTTTCTGACTTAACCTGTCCCTTTGTCTTTTTCTCTCTTCTTCTTCTTCTGCTGCTGCTGCTGCTGCTGCCTGGTATGGTGGTCATGTGTTGAGTTTAGGCCATTCACAGACAGGGCATGGGGAGTTTTCTGCTAATTCTACTTACCATCATGGCTTTGGGTAACCACTCCTACCTGATGCATTCATAGCATGGATAACAATGTATCAGGGCAACATCAGAATTTCTTAGAGGAAAACATGGCTTATCATTTCAAGGCCAAAGTCAAGTTACAAATTTCTCCTTCAGCATTGTATCAAATACATTTAAATACCGTATATTGTGTAATTATTCCTTTTTTATCATGTTTAATGCATGTTGTTGTTAAATGTGGTAGCAGTGTTTTTTCTGTGCTCACTTAGCATTGGTGCATCACCAGCAAAGAAATGACCACCTCTGCAAACATATGTATAAACCCTGTCCTTTAGATTTAAAGTTATCTGTAACTAAATGTAATCCAGGTGCTTTAGAAGTAGTCATTAAGTTGTGTAGTCACATAGTTTTTTCGTTACCTTAGAATGAGCTGTTTGTGTTTGCAGAGGCAGCGGTCGCCTCCACAGAATTTTCCATGTTTAGAGATGGCATTTGTTCATATTCAATACAATACACATTACGGTACAAATATTTGGTTTTATTTTTCATCTCCCTTGCATTTTTATTCACTCGAAGCATTTTCATAACATAAAAAATATGAAACCTGTTTAACGCAGTGTTATCTTGTCTATTTCAACTCTTTAGTTTAATGCTTCAGTACCATGACATTTTTCCACTCAAAGCAGTTTTACAACAACAACAGACAACTTCTTCTTCTTCTTTCTCTTTTATAGCGGGTGGTATCCAGCATTAATTTGCATTACTGTCACCTATGTTTAAGTGTGAACCAGAGTTAATATCCCCTTAAGTAAAAAGACCAGAATGGACAAAACAAACACTGGCTCTAACAAAGGACTTCTGTTTCTTTGAAACCACAGTGGTTGAGGGTGGGGGGTATTCAGTTTGTTACAAACTGCAACTTCATCACTAGGTATCACTAAATATCACACACTGAACTGTCAGTATTATTTTTAACATTATAACCTCAACTCTCACATGAGATGAAACAAAACAAATGAAAAAACACTGAAAAGGATTATAGCCCAAAGCACCACAGCTGAATTCAAATTACAGACAAAACACCGTTGATAGAACAGTAGTTAAATTTCATGATGAAAGCCTTTCACGTCACTTATTGGAGCTTGCACATACCTTCCCTAATTGTGCATCCATTTAAGCCATCTCAAATGAATGATAAAAATACCACACCGTTGTCTATTTCTCGCAGTCTTGTCATAGCAGTCCAATCTGGAAAATCTAGCTAAGCCTTCTATTTCAGGCTTAATTGGCCAAGTTCAAGGACTTTTTTTTTTCTGCGACATAATGTAATGTTTATCCACCCAAGCGATGTTCTGGCTAAGCCAACATAAACCTGGCTGAGCTCGATACATCCCTCTCGCCAATTTTATGTTTGTCTGTTTCTCAACTTACTGATTAATGTATTCAGAGCAAACATAACACCGAGAGAATGAGGAATCCGGTCCCCACTCTCTCTTGTTAACAGTTCATTAGTGATGGTAACAATGGAGTCATGCCCTGAGTCACTTCCGAGCCTCACTCCTTTTGGATGCTCTGCTCTCTGCACAGCATCTGCTATTAATAGAGCCACCGAGGCACCTCTCACCTGAACAGACTGCATTCCATGTATTCTGTGCGTACTTGTGTTTTTGTCTACGTTTGCAGTAGATTGTTAACTTTTGTGCTAGCCTTAACCATGTCACCTGATCAGCACAAGTGCAGATACACAATAACAAAGTTTTATGGTGCATGTAAGGGGTAAGTTTGTGGACATATTGGCTGTTTCAGAGAGACTTTGAACACTGAATAGAACAGAATTTACTACATAAACTGACAGGTCTTTTTTCAACCATATATTGATGATGCTGCCAAGGTTTAATCACACAAAATATAATTAGCGTTGCCTTTCTTTTTCTCTCTTCGTGTGAGTGACATTATCATTCATGGTTGTTGTGTAATCCACATCTATAGTAGTACACAGAGAGCACAATTTAATTGGGCTTTACAGTACTAAGCATTTTAGGTACTTTTACAGACAAAGAAAACCATTTGGCATTTCTTTAAAAAAAAAACGACTTAAAGGATTATTTAATTAAAAAAGTGTTTTATTTAAGTAAGCTATTTTATGTCTGTGGTACAAAGCAGGATGCACTCAGGGAATTATTTTTTTTATTTTTCACAAATGTATTTCATGACCTACCAATAAAAAGGCTTAGGTGCAGCACTCAAGCCATTTTGGGCACCACCTGAGTCAAATGTTTTTTTTACATAGATGAGGTAATAATAATGGTCCAAAATTCTGTGAAAATATATATTTTTTGAATTGGAAATATGTTTTAACATATAACATTTTCTTTCTGGAGGACCCCAAACCCTTCACACATGTGTACAAGTCTTCCACACTAGAGCCCAGACGGCACATAAGCCCGTTTAATACTGAGGGGAAAAACCCTGCACATCAATGTAATATTTGTATTGTTTATTCAGTCTACATGAGTAATGTGAATATACAGAATATAATGACCACATATAACATGCAAGTTGTCTTATAAGATCTCGAGCTTAATGAGATGAATCTGCATCTGTTCAAAAGAATCAATTAATTGTCAAATTAACATTTTAAGCAAAAAATCCCCTGTCTTTGAATTATGAGGATTTCTTGGTTTTCTTTGTCTCCTGTGACAGAAAAACATCTTTGGGATGATTGCCACCACAAGCAATTTGAAAGCATATCTTAACCTTTGTGCTGTTTCTGTAGACAAACAATCAAGAAAAGGAATGTCAAAATACCTGATAATGAATTAAATTTTAGCCACTGTCGTCAGAAATCCAGGTTACTGCTCCTGCAAGCTTTATGATCAGGAAACCAATCTGACCGGTTTTGTGATTGTACAATAACTGAAATCCTCCTGGATGTTGAGTCTCATGTTACGGTATGGATATTCCATTGTTGTATCTGATAACGCTGATTGAGAGGCAGGGCACATAGAACCGGTTCCATCTGCTTTTTCAACATTATGAATAGGAAGGCTTATGAAGGGTGTCGCTTCCTTTATGTTTTTTTTTCATTATCACTGAAATCTTTCCATTTCCCTTATCCCTATTATCTTCTTTTCCTTTTTTATGACTCCTCTTTTGTTCTGATGTCTTCCTCTCTTAAGGCCACATTCACACCACAGTTGAGTTATTTTCTCATATGAATCAGGTCCGGACATTGTCAGCAGTTGCCCTTTCACACACGTAGCAACAGGAGATTGTCAGTGTCAGACACTTCCTCACTTTACTGAAAATACTCTGTTTGGTTTGGGTGAGTGGTGGCGTGGAATCATACTAACGGTTGGTGAAGTCCAGATCTGGCCAGATGTCTCCTCTGTGAGGAAAAGCCCCGTTTCAGAGTCTGTTCAGTGTGTTTGTGAAAGACAGAGCAGAGCCGAGCGAGTCAATGCACTGCACGCAGCTCAATGAGAAACAATTTGACCCATTTTAAATAGTGAAAAAATCAATATGTGGTAGTCAGTGTTGATATTGTGGCAAAAACTGGAAATGTCATCAACATGCCCACTTGGTGACTGTGAATTCTCCAGACAATAGACCATACAGACACACACAGAGGCCATTTTCCTCTGACGTCACTCTGAGGGAGAGAAGCTCAAATGCTGTTATTGAAAGTATAATGTCACACTGCTATGGTCGTGTCGTATAAACACAGGGAATCTAATAAATTATCATCATATCAGCAACTGAAAAGACAATGGATAGTGAACATCAATAGACCATATTTCAAGGTACAGTCGTGGCTAGTGACACAAATTGAGTCTTTGCATAAATTTTATGTATTGCCAATAAACATCTTTTGAAACTTGTGAAATGTGTATATTGTTCTAAGATGGGGAAAAAAAATCTCAAAAATCTGAAGCAGGAAAGTTGGTCAAAACCAAATTTGTGTCACTGCCTTAACTTTTAGCCATGACTGTAGATGTATAATCTGACAATTAACTACTGTTAGACAACAGCTAACGATAGCATCCAACCTTCCTAGCTAAAGATTATTGTTTGATAGTGTTATGTGATACGAAATTAAGTCTATAAACTAATTCTGAAATATTAATGCACATCTATTTCAGCCTAGAAGTAAAATGCGCTAGATGTGCAGACTTATTTTTATTTCACTGACTCAGAAATGGTCTGGTATTCATCAACATTTTGTTCCCTGCAGCACACATTTCTTTGTGATGTTCCTGCAAATTGCATCCAACACATAACTGTGTCCCAAGCAGTTTGTCCGGTGAAAAGACAACAAGATGGACAGATATTCCAGAATCGATTGATGCCTTTCCAATCATATCAAACTTTAATGTTAGCTAGGAAGTGGTTGAATGCTAACATCCAGTAGGTAATGGGTTGTCAACTATGTTGCTTTATATTGAATGTAGTCCCATGTCCTTGTGGATTTTTACTACCCTTTGTCTTTTCAGTAGTTAATGGTAGGTTCAGGTTCAGGTAGTGATATGATGACAAGTTGTCAGGTTCTCTGTGTTTTCGTCTTGAACATAGCAGTGTGACATTATCCTTCTGTGAACAGCATCTGAGCTTCAATGTGACGTCAGAGGGAAATGACCACTGTGTGAATATAGTCTGTGACCTGCTCTATTCATACATGGACTCGATTGGACATTGATTGTACTAGAGAACTGGCAGGTTAAAGTGTGTTTAATGTCTGGTGTTCTTACAGACAGCCTCTTCGGGTAATGCCTAGACTGCTACATTCACACAGCCAGTGTTTTGGATTTATTTCTAATATCTCATTTTAAAAAAAGTTATTTATTTTTGGCTGCTCAAAAGAACAGTACTAACCAATAAAGATGTTACACACAGCAAGTGGTTGTACTGAAGTAAACGTGGAGGCCACTCAAGTCAGTGTTTAGTTTCCGCCAGACCTGTATCTGATTCAGGACCACATATGAAAGATCCCACATTAGAATTGAAAAGGCCACGTTCCATGTGATTAATTTACTGTTCACACTGTTTTTCTGATGTAAGTTTTCATGACAGTCAGATTTGGGCCACTTCATCCTGGAATCTGAACACACACTTGAGGTTTGCAGTGTGTTTCTGAAAGAGGCTATGGTTTGTTTTGAATCAACAGACAGAAGCCAGATCCTGGATTCATACATAATTCAAACAGAACATTTAACATACAGTTGACAAATGAGTCATTCTTGGCTAAAAGACATAATGAGCAAGTCCATATTCATTTTATTTTACAAGTTCTCATTTGATTTCATTGGGGCTGTTAAAACCGAAAAGGAGCAAAACATAAAAATGTACCAACTAAACTAAAGAATGAACTGAGGTGTGACTGCACTCCCAATCAGCCTGTCTCCCTTAGTTTGTGTTCCCCTTTTGTAAGGAATGTGCTCACCTCTTATTATTCACTAACCCCTCCTGTTTTTGCTCCCCAGTCACTGGAGAGCACTCGGAGGATGCTGCAGATGGCGGAGGAGGTAAGACTTTGCTGACAATATGCTGTTCCCTCTGACTCAAAGCCCTGTTAGACCAGAGTTCTTCATGTTGCTTTGTTTCTGGCCCCTACTTGGATTGGATTCAGGAAAATTCAGCTCAGGGAACGCTGACTTTTGCAGTATGACATTTTTTATTTATATCGTATTACTTTTTAAATTGGGCCTAAGCCAATAATTCATTCTTAAATGTATCCAACCTACTGGTACTACCTTTAAAAACAGCAACCCTTCTGTCTTCTTCTTCTTGGTTCTGAATTTGTGTGCTGTTTGTTTTTCAGAGCAAACAGACAGGAGTCAACACCATGGTGATGTTGGACCAGCAAGGAGGTAAACGCACAATAAGAACACTGCTGGTTTTGATGCACTTGTTTTTCCTCTCCTCTTGTCTTTTTTTTGCCTAAACATTTCTAAATGTGATCTTTTCTGGGCCATTCCCAAATCAGTGAGCACTAAAAGCTTTTGAAACCCCCCACTGGCATTTTTGAAAATGTATGTACACAACACAAAACTATCATAATCCAGGTGGTTTTCTTGCTGGATATCAGTTTTGTTTTTTGTGATTGTAATCCAAACTACAAACCCCATTTCCAGAAAACATGGGACATTTTCTGAAGTACAATTTTTAAAAACTACAATCTGTGTTTTGTTAATTCTTTTGAAGCTTTATTTAACTGACCAAAGTACAAAGAAAACATTTATTTATAACTTACTTTTTTGTATTTTGTAAATATAAACAAATTTTATATTTTGACTCCTGCAACACACTCAGACTGTATAACCACTGTGTTACATCACCTTTCCTTTTAGTAAACTCATGTATAATGTATATTGACATGGATGGTACCTTCATACACATGCGGGTCAGACGTGGACACCGATGCAGCCCCAGACCATCACCTTTCAGACCAACAGTCTGGATGCTCTTTTTCATCTAAGACACTTGGAACGCCACATCTGTTTTTCCTGAAAACCAGCTGAAAAAGTGGGCTCGTCTGACCACAGCACACACTTTCACTGTCTTTTTACACACTGAGGTTTCCCCAGAGTCCCTGCATCTTTTCACTGTTGATGGTGAAAGAGATGGTGATGAGCCACAACCTTTCCTTGTTTGCAAAGACTAAGGTCCAGATTTACTAAGACAGTGAAAGTAGCAAGGCCACAACACAGAAAAAGTGCAGAAAGGAGAGACCAATTTTTGCAGGTGATTCGCCAAAAATACGAACACAGACATTGTCAGTTAATTTCAATGATGTTCTACCAAGACCAGTGTAAATTAGTGCAGAGCCAGACTAGGCATAGACACACCTGATGAGCACACGGCCGTTCTACTAACAACACAGACACAGCTGGTGACAGCTATGTGACAAACACAAGTGTAGGTTTTACACTCTGGAAACTGCAACACAGCAAAGAGAGGCAGCAGAAGGAGGAGGTTTCTGCAGTAAAACTGGAGGAGTTAGTGGATGAATGTTACCTAGACTAAAATAGTGGCTTAAATTCTTTAAAATCACAAAGCACACAATGAGGGAGGAGGTTCATTCCACAGAGGAAATTAAAGACGTTGACACAGTACATGATGCACAGAGAAGTGACTTTTAAAGGCTGCAATAGAACTGAATGTGGTCCTAAACCTGTACCTTTTATGCTCAAGCATGATGCCCTTACTTTATTGTCTCTGTTCTTTTTTTTTTTTTTTTTCTTTTTTTTTTTGCAGGTATCGAAATCTAAATTTGTTTACATTTACAAAATAGAATTAAGATGGTCAGTGAAAACATTGAAAATGTTTTCTTTGTGTCTGTTAAATAAAGGTTCAAATGAATGAACAAAACACAGTTTTTAGTTTTTATTGTATTTTAGAAAATGTCCCATCTTTTCTAGAACATATTTATTAGCAGTACCACACAGAGTTCGCATTCAGGGGAAGAGATTTCCTGTTTAAGTACTTAGAAAAACTTTCTCTTGAGTCAGAGTTGCACAGGGGAGTTCTCAAGGATTTCTGCTTGGATTGGAAACACTACAAGGACAAAAATGCTTGATAATGTTATGCAGAACAAAATGCTATGCCTTTTCTAATTGAGTGTTGAAAGTGTTGAAGTAATTGATATTAACCTGTCTGACTGCAAGAGCTAACAGTGTGCTGTTGGCAAAATAAATCCCAATGAAGCAGCATTATTATACTTCTGCATCTTCAACAAGCATCAGTCTTAGTATAACGACAAGCCAGCCGGAAGAAAAACAAACTCAAGATGGTGCTGAAATGAGGTGGAAAAAACCCCATCAGTGTGTTTGTGTATTGCAGGGTACAGTTTGCAGACCGTTATGTAATGAGTACTATCTGGTGTTAAATTTAAATTTTTATGTAGAGTGCCTCCCTAAATATTCATGCACTTTTATCTATATTTGTGCTTGGATCTCTTTTTGTCTGTTTGTGTTTGTTTGCCTGTAACTTTATGTAAAAGTTTGACCAAGATACTGTATGTGTCTCAAAATGTGCATGTGTAATTATTTGTTGTACTTTCTGCGGTACATTCTTTTTCTTTTTTTTGTGTCATCTATATCCCTTCCTTTGCTGCTGCAATGACCCAGTTATTGACCCACTTTTAGAGTCCTCACAGGGATCATTAAGGTTTAATTAAATTTTTTTCTAAAAATGGATAAATAAAGGTGATAAACAAAATCAAATTAACAACAAGACCCAGCCCCCAGCACTAAAACTGTACCTAGGTGCAAAAAGAAAAAGAAGTCTGACCTGGGGTGTGTGTGTGTGTGTGTTTCAGAGCAGCTGAGCCGTGTGGAGGAGGGCATGGACCAGATCAACCAGGACATGAGAC
>JAPQRN010000016.1:5532674-5544382 GCA_037367275.1 Coranthus polyacanthus
TGCTAGTCTTCTGCGTGCTGGGTTTGAACCTGGGCTGGCTGATAAAACAATAATGATATTTATCACGATATTATCTTATGTCGTAGTAAATGTCATTATTGTGACGTACATTTTTCTCATATCTTTAGGGTTTAATTTGTCTACATTGTCAGCTGAAGCATAACGTGAGTGTTTTCATCTTGTTGAATAAGATTACACTCATTGCAAATCAAACTAAAGAATATGGGCAGAATAAGCACTAAATCACGAAAATTAGAGACTAGGGGTGTGTTTGTTTTTGTTTATCTTGTTGCATCTTTTACATCATTTGACTTGCGTTTTTAAGTTTTCGTCTCATGTCTTTCATCTCGTTTCATCTATTTACAAATTCCAGTTATTTAGAAACAAATATTCATCTGGCTTTTTTTTTACTCAGGACCAAAAATCAGCCTTTGCACTTGAAAAAAGAAAGAGATAATGATTTAACATTTATCACGTTAACATTTTTGGCCGTATTGCTCAGCCCTGATTTGAATATACTTTTATTATTTATGGGCCTTCATTCTGCTTTGACTCAGAAGTCTCAAAATGAGCTTCATGAGGACCGCCCTAGTGTTACACACCAAACATCCTCGAAAGCTCTACCAAACATCATGTCATTTTGAGTTGTTTTGAAGTTGAACACTTCATGACGCTGCAGATGCGTCATCTCACATGAAGAGTATAAACTGCAGCCACGTATATAAATGGAGTCAGTAATGCCTCCTTTTTATGTGTGAAGAAAAAATGTCTTGTCAAATGGGCATTTTATGGTCAAATGAACGGGAGGAGAACCCAGACGGTTAACATGACAGGTGCAGTCCACTCTGCTGAGCATGTTTAAAACCCCGTGAAGTCCATGAAACCGTATCAGTATGCAGTGCCAGTTTGTGTGCAAAGTAAGATTATATCGAGTTCTTAACATGGAAAAAATCTTCCCAAAATGCTTTCACATTGGAGAAGAGGATTCTTTGATGATTACCAAAAGATAAGGTAGGGAATCTTTTCGACTTCATTGCGATTTAAGAAGCATTTTTGTAGTAGGAGAAACTTGTCATTTTATTAACATCCTTTGGAGGCTTTTATTCAATGTTCCATGTGATGGTCCTGTAACTTTTCCTCCCGATAACCTGGAATTTCTAGGTTCATTCTTAGTTTCTGTTTTTCCTTCAGGGTGACGTCTATTGAGAATGACTCGCGATACAAACGTACTTGGGGCATCGGAGGAACTGAGGGCGACGGTGGCGACGGCTCAGTAGTCTCCAGGCAACCATCAGGCGTTCGCAACGGCCAGGCTGCCCAGGTGAACGCCCCGGCACCGTCGGGCCCCTACATCAAGAGGTGAGGTTCTGCTCTTTTTCTGCTACCGTGACCATCTTTTATCACGCTGTTTTCAGGAGCAGTTTGATAATGTCTGCTGTATGTTCTGTTCTGCTACAGGATAACTAATGATGCACGTGAAGATGAGATGGAGGAGAATCTTGATGCGGTGGGAAGCATCCTCGGAAACCTGAAGACGATGGCTGTGGACATGGGCAGTGAAATAGACAAGCAGAACAAACAGATTGACCGCATCACGGAGAAGGTACGAGTTGACGTAGCTCACAAAAAAGAATACACCCTTCACACTTTTGAAATTGTTTCACTGCAACTTTCCAAGCAGCTGCACTCGAAGCACTGGCATTAAATGTAGTGGATATTCTCTGATTTCTTTGCACAAACAACACTGCTATTCAACAAAACAAAACAAAGCTACAGTTGAGTTTTCTGCAAACAGTGATGAAGGTGGAACCATGGAAAGATGATAAACTTGCTCAGAGTTGTAATCCCATTTTCTAGTAGCTCATAAATATTCAGTTCATGCTGCAGAAATACAGTACACAAGGAATTAGTGAACAGTCCACATGGCACCTCATGGCCCAGAACTCTCTAAAGATCTTAAGGACTAAAGACGGCCAAGGATGAAAGGAGATCAGGACGTCTTTGAAACTAAGCTGCAACACTGTGGTCAAGGTCATTCAGTCAGTTTCCTTACTGCTGTAGTGGATTTTATTTTATTTAAGTGCTGGAATTGTTACATAATGATTTGTATGATATGTGATATTTGCTTTATTTTTTCTTTTTGGTTGTAGATTGTTTCTGTTTTTGAGCTGCCTTTTATCAGGCCAGGGACAACACATGAAACTGAGCCCTGTGTGACAACTCTGGCTCATTTACAGCTTTTTATGTTTATGTTGATTAAAGATAAAGTGATGAAAAAGACTGTGACCACACTCCACCAGGGCAGTCTGCCTGGGAGTCGTCCAAGGCTTAAACTTTTACTGAAGCAAGTCCACGAGAAGGCTCGCAAACAGTTGGCTGAAGCTCATCAATCCAAACCAGTGACCTACTGGCAGCATGTCTTGTGGTCTGATGAAACAAAGATCGGCTGGTTTGGATCTGACAGGCCACCGTATGTATGACGACCTGATGAACAGTACAAAGAACAGCGTGTTGTGTTGGTGGTAGCTCCCTGGTTTGGGGATACATGATGAAGCTCACATTCATCGATGGAACTATGGATTCCTCCAGTGCCTTTCTGAAGGAGTGACCTAGCATGTCACCTGATCTGAACCCAGTCCATCGGGAGGGCCGGCAATCGGGAGGGCCGGCAATCGGGAGGGCCGGCAATCGGGAGGGTCGGCAATCGGGAGGGCCGGCAATCGGGAGGGTCGGCAATCGGGCGGCTCAGTGATCTCATCACATCCCAGCAAAGACCTGTGACACTGAGAACTTAGAACCAATAGGATCAAGGCTGTTCTGAACAACAATGCTTCTCACACAAAATATTGACATCTGTGCACATTCTAAGTGTGTGTGTTATAAGCGTGTACTCACTATTGTGGCCACTGTTTGCAGAAACTGTGATAGAAAAAGAAAATGATTTCTTAAAAACGTATTAAAGGCAGACGCTTACTTAACGTAGAGAAAGAAGGAGAATATCAGTGTAAACATTCCTTTCCAACTCATTTCTTTTCTCTCTTTCAGGCGGACATGAACAAACATCGCATCGACGAAGCAAACACGAGGGCCAACAAGCTCATCAACTAGACAAGGACCTCTGCTTTTGCCAGTTTTATCTATCAACCTTGAGCCTCTGCCATCACACACACACACACTGCATACATGCACACACAAACATACAAACACACGCTCTTTGAATCTCAGTCAGGAAGAATGTTTGTTTTTTTTTTTGTTTTTTTTTTGCCAGCAGTGTCCTTGCCTTTACTGCATTAAGATGTAAATAAAATCCTTAAACCTTTTCTATTTTCTAAATTGGACCCTCCTGTCAACAGCAAACCGAGCCTTCGACACCTTTTCACAGTCACTGCTGGACTTTGAGAAACAGCATCGGCATCAGAACATACACCAAAGAGGAAGTGGCCCACGGCCGCTTCCACTGCTGTTCGATACCAAATACACACCAGGTCTGTTGTATCTTACGTCGACAAGAACGGGAAGGGAAGTAGCACTGGTTAGCTGCTTGTCTTCATCACACAGTCTTCGTTTTGCCTTATGTTTTATTTCAAATACTATGAACTGTCCATATTTGTCTGTGTGTGTCTCTGATACATGTGGATGAGGTTACTGTTCATCCTCATTAACTGTGTTTTACTATAAACAGCACAGCAGTAATTTATCCTGTGGTCATTGTGTCTTTGAAACGGCTGCGCCAACTTTAAAAACACTGAGTTTGGTCTGAAACGAGTCTGTCTTAATTAAAGCCTTATTGGTTCAGTGTGTAATTATCGTGTATTATTTAGAGATGATATGCTTATTTAATTATTCCTTATCGAGCAGAAATGACTTGTGAATAGAGAACACTTTACTCCCATGTCATTTTCTTTGCCATTTCAGATGAAGCTATTTAAAAAAAAAAAAAAAAAAAGTTGTGCTTTAGAGTAAGTCGTGGTTAATGTCTTCATGCTGGAATTCGAAGCACCTACCCCTGAACGACAGCAATTTAATGTTATTGTGTAATTTTCTGACTGACGTGAAGTCAAGTTTATTGTAATTATTTGCAAGGAAATTGTAAGGCACTGACCTGGTGTTAGGGGAGAAAAAACGTTTATTGCAATCACTTGTCCTTCAAATGTGAAGGAGGGTCAGTAACTCCAGGAGGAGGCTCCGGTGCCTCCCTCCGAGTGTTTACTTCACTTTAACTCTGAATATGGGAAACATAACAGTGCTAATAAATAACAGTAGATGATTTCCATGATCAGATTTGTCATCAGTAAATCCACTGCTGGATGTCATATTTAGTGTTTTCACTTTTGACTGCAGTGTTGATATAAATACTGAACCATATTGTAGCTGTCCATTCTGCTAATCTTATTTAATTCTTCTTTACCTCTTGGTTAATAGAGATTTATAACACCCAGGAGGAAATGGCAGTCTGTTGCAGGGTTCCTACACAAGGCTGGTTTAATGTGTGAAAAATGAACTTTCTCAAGTTTATAATTGCGGTCTCTAAAAGTAGTGAATGAGAACAAATGTTCCAGCACAGAAACACATGGTGCCTCGTGTTAATTCTCTATCATTTGATTGTTGCTGGTTTCACACATCACTAAGGCTCTGTTCACACTGCAGCAAAAGTTCACTCATATGTGGCTTAATGTGGTCCCCCCTCCCCCGTGACTCTGACTCCGTAACAGCACAAATCACATGGGATCTGATGTCGTCCACTTCCATATGTGGTCCTGAATCAGATACAGATCTGATCTTTTTCTTTGAGATTAGTCACAACGTTGCACTGAAGGGAGTCACTCAAATTAGGGATAAGAATGTTTAAAATAATTTGGCCGATGCTGATGTTTTTCTTTTTCTTTTGTTTTTGTTTGTTTTCCTGGAACCGAAGAGGGGAAAAAAAAGATTAGAAATCTTTAAGGCCTTCATCACAATATCTTTGAATGAGACCAAATTCAAACAAATGAATGAAAGAACCATGAATACAACACAACAGATAAATATCAGCCACTGAAACAGCATCTTATTTGCCGATGTCAGTCAACAAGGTTGACATCGACCCGTGCATCCCTAACTCACATAATACAAAGTAGTTCAAATGATCCATATGACGTGTACAGCAGTTAAAATGAAACATACACAAATGCAGCAATAAAATGAATCCAGAAACGACATATAGAACAGTAAAACACTGCACAACGACTACTTGATAATACTTAAAAGTACACAACTTTTACTTGCAGTGGATTATTTTCACATTTTTTAACTGACATTTTAAATGATGTGAAAAGCCAAACAAAATTAAACTCATCTAAGCAACACAATCTGGCAGTGTGAACGCAGCCTGTGTTTTGCATTCGTCTTGTCAAAATGAAAACAATGTTGAATCTGTCAAATTAGTCTGAAAATGATTGCAATTTAAAATGTGCAGGGACCCTGTCAGTGCCTTGTAGACGGTCTGTGGTTGTGTTGTAACAGCCGTTGTATCACAAACAGCTCCTCTTGCATCTGCTCTGTACGTAGTACGTTTTCACAGCAGAGCGGGGAGTAAAATGGTAATATCTGATGATGGAAAGCATAATTTGTTTTGTTGAAGCTGTAGCCAAGCTGAGAAAATTACTGCTGGCAGCAACATGCAGAAAAAGTATACATGTACATGTAAATGAGTGCTGTTTAGGGTGTAAGTGTAGAAGCAGAAGAAGTCCTGGCGGGCTCTGCTGGGCCTCACTGTGGAAAATTGGCTAATGATAAAGTGAATACAGTATGCTGAGGAAATCTTTCCATCTTCCGGTTTATTTGTTTTGAAGAAAAATGCTAATTTGTATGCTCCGCTGCAGGCACACACCTATTGGGTTTGTAAAGAGTGTGTTTGAAATGAACTGTTGTTCAGGGCTTCATATTGCTATAAGTGATCATCTTTAGCCTGTTACTTGTCAGCTGAGATCTAATTAGTGTAGCCTGGAGCTGCTGCAGCGTCTTGAGGCTGTTTATTCATTGTTTTTACCAACAGCCACTGGAAATGTAAATACAACAGCCTTGTCTGTTTTGAGTATGTTCATATGCAGCTCGCCTTATCTGAAATTAGCTTGGTTTTAACGGATGAGTATTCAACCAAGTAAAACATGCCTTTTGTTTTACACCTGCCTCTGTTTAATTGTTTATACTCAATAAATCTATTCTGGAATTAATTTTGTGGTGTTTTTAAATGACTTGCATCAGTATTCATGAAAAATCAGCAGCTGTGGATGTGAATTTCAACTTACGTAAGACACAGGCAACCTGTATTTTAAAGTTTTTATTCTCTCAAAATGTACGTCATTTCCTGTCAACATTTTTGGATATTTTACATAGAGAGTACAAAATGCAGATTGAAAACCACTTAACAGAAAAGGCGGGTAGGAAGGAGTGGAGGAAGAAACAAAGAGGATGGGGGAGACGGAGAAGAATGTGTCTAAGTCGGTTACTGGATATGTGTGTGTGTGTATATATATATACACTACTGGTGTGTGTGTGTGTATATATATATATATATATATATATATACACACACACACCAGTAGTGACCAGTAAAAAACAAGACTAATGAATATAAGTAAGTATAATAAACCATTTTGACGTGTTTGTAACAGAAAACGTGAGCTACTGCTACTACGTGATGTTCTGCTGGCCTTTCTGCACATGGATATGACTGTAATTCCTCTTTAAATGGCCTTCGAGAAGATAATTATTTGAATCTAGATACATAATGCTACCACATTTCCATGAAAACCTGAAGCTGAACAGCCTTGCTAATCTTTCTGCACCCGACGTCCATCATTTCAATGAGGTCACTTGAGTTGGATCGTGGTTCAGGGACGGAGCCCACAGTACAAGGCAAGACGGCAGTGGGAGAGTGAAGGCGAAAATCAGAACTGAAAACAGTTGAACATCTAGAAATGCAAATCCATATACTGTACATGTACTCCATCTTCCTGTATGCATATATTAAAATGATTGATCTATAATGGCTTTATTGAGGAGACCAAATTTTCACTTGTTCCTTCTTGTTCTTTGCTTACATTCATAGAAAAGTGACATTCCTTCAGCTCCATGCTGCTACTGTGCATATGATCCTCACCTCCGATTAAAAAGAACACGCCTCGTCCTGTTGTGTGGTTTTGGAAAAGCAGTCAAGATTCATCTGACCCACAGCTTGTCCTAGACTTTGGCTGGTACTGGATTTAATAATGGTCCAGGCTATTTTCCTCTTTTACAAACACGAGCACCTGGTTCTCAGTTCTAGATGGTGATTACTCAAATTTTTGTTCGACTGAATCATTACTAACAGGATGCATTTCAATGGGTCACTACAAGCCAAAGTTAAAGACAAATAAGGCAGGTCAATTGGTCTTGATTTAAAGTTCAAGAATATCACAATAGCACCATATCAAACTAATGTAAAACATACTTCATGCATCTGTAGATATATATGTATATATATATATATATACACATACATATATACTGTATATTTATTTGATGAATATATGAAATTTAGGGTTCAATACACAAGTGTTGAATATATTTCAAGTTCACAGAAACAACTACTGCCCCAGGTCAGTTGAGACCAGACACACATGTACGTAGACGCCGTCCTTTGCTGAGATGCGTCAACGTGTCGTCCATTTTGGACCCGTCGGTTCTGGAGACAGAGGACCTGTGTTCTTTCTGGACTAAGAGCACTATAATGTTTATATTTTTCAACTGATTTCAAAGAGTCGTTTTTATATTCAGCTTTATGTGGGTGAAACGGTTCTTAGACTTTTTTTTTTTATCCTGCACACATCGTAAACTCTTGAAAATAAAAACATTTCAGTTGGTTGAGAAATATAAATGTCACTGTGCTCTTAATGCAGAAGTCCAGTCCAGTCCTGACCGGTCCAAAACGGCGGACATGTTGATGTGTCACAGCAACGCACGTCATCTACGTATATACACGTCCATGGCTGAGACTATATCCTGAACTGACTCACTCAAACATCAATTTAAAATCATTGTGAGAGCGTCTCAACAGTCAAACTCTTCACAGTGCATAGAGCATTTCATTTGCATATCTGCACTTCTGCTTTGTGCTTGTGCACTGTACAGCACTACGGTTCACCTCTCACCAGGTCTTTACATCGCATTTACAAAGCTTTTTAGTTTTTTTTTTAAAGCCTGTTAAATTCACTCTGGCTCTACGAGTAGCATTCGGCGCTCCAAATCAAATTTAAACAGCACAGTATTACAGTTCACAACCATTTTATAAGGCAGATTAATAAAAGTACTATCTCTCAAGTCTCAAGCCGCCCTACGTTCATTACAGGCCGCGATATGATACACAGCTAAGTCAAAGCATCCCATACTAAAGCAAAAAAAAAAAACTGCAGCAAAAGTAAAAGTTTTACAAACATTCTTTGGTTGAGTGTGAAAGAAGCATTCCTGTGCTTTAATTTAATGATTTGAATTTGGCGAAAAACAAAGAAAAAAGTGGACCTTTACAATGATACACTGGCTTAAATACAAGCAAAAGAGTGATGGCTTTAACCTACAATATTATTTATGTTAATTCTCTCAAAATAATAAAACAAATCGATTTTAAAAAGCTCTCTGATTGTACACAAATACTACTTTCTCTTTTCACGTTGCCTGGGCAACCCCTCCCCCCTCATGGCCTTCCCATCTCCTTTCACTTCTTCTTGGCAAAGCGACTAAACTTCTTCTCCTTGTCTTTCTTGGCAGAGCTGGGCTCAGGGAGGGCAGATGAGGAGGAGGAGGGAGGGGGCAGGCTGTGGGTTTTGGCCCCTGAGGGCCCCGACGCCTCCTCCGCTGCCAGGGGCTGCACGGCCTTCTCCATGGCCTGGCTCCAATGCTGGAGCTCCTCCTAAAATTCAAGACAAAAACACACAACAACAGCTGCTTACAAAGGGAAGTCCTCCTCAAGAGACACCGTGTGTGATTTTGTCTCTTGTATATTTGATTAAATGAACAAGTGGAGGCAGTCACGCGCTCCAGGATGACCTTTGAAACAGGGCATTGTTGAGGCTGAATCAAGGTTATGTGTATAAAGATATAAGGGGTTTGTCACAGTCCAGTAAGGATCCTTAACACAGTCTCCTCAAACCTGAGGATTTTAGGAGGTGGTACATATGGTTGTAATGGGTTAAAGGCTTCATGTCCATAATGTCACCACCAGAGGACTGTTCCAATGTCCAGGATCCTCAGTCCTTCCTTCTGAGAATTTCAAAGGATGCTTGTGTGGATCCTCGGCGCTCCTTAAGCACCTACAAGAGCCGACCACTTCGCCAGTGCAATATTCATTAAATAGAAGTATGCTATGTTAATAAGGCCAGACCAGTTCATTTATAGTATACACCACATTCCACACCGATGGGTTTTTTGGGCAGTTCTTTCTCACTCGAACTGAGGGTCAGTAAAGCCCTTTGAGGCGAATCCTTGATTTGTGATACTGGGCTATAGAAATAAAATTAAATTGAATTGAATTCACAAAGGCAATTCAGTGTGCTTCTACATAAATGAATGGAACATCCAGAGGAAAACAAAAGCAAAGTGCTTAAGCAATAAAGAGAGAATAAAAGGGGACAATATAATTAAAGAATAATTAAAATGATTAAAAGAAGGTACAATAGTCCAGAATGACAGCAATAAGTCGTACAGTGCAATGAGAATGAATTCAGACTGACAGTGTGTTATATTCAATCACATGAAAAGAGACATGTTTTTAACTGATGTAAAAATGTCAGTGTTTAGGGTGAAGTTACGTTTGTTCCATGTTGCAGCAGAACAGATAAAGGCTGCTTCACCTTTACTGATGTCCTTGTAAATGTTTTTATTAGTGTTCTACTAACTCCTCCTGTCAGTGTGAATGTGTAATAATGATCTACAGGCCAGGTTCAGTTAGTGACGCACTGACTCAATAGGTGTAGACGCTTGCTGTTACCACCTCCATTCATTTTCCATCTAGTACGAACTGCGTCAAATATGCTTTAATGAACTACAAAAGTGGAGGTGGGATGTTTTCAATGATGCAACCTACACATTCACTAGACCGTAACATTCATGGGGGTATTGATCAGAAAGAAGGACTCTTGTCTGGATTATGAAGGACCCGACTAACGAGGAAGGATCCTTGACTTTGAGAAACAGCTCTTGACAACCTCGCCGTCAGTTTTTTTTTCTGTTTGGTAAAATGATTGGTGTCCGTTGGGTAAACCTCTCACCAGTTGATGGTGATTCAGGGTCTTGCTGAGTGACACTAAAGAATCTCATTTGTGTCAGATACGGTACTTCATAAATAATCTAAGCAGATGATTGGACGTCTGCACTGGCGATCATTCCAAAATGAAACGCACGTATGTATGTGCTGTTTGCAGTTTACAGCCCAAGGCAGACGATTTTATAATTCCATGCTTTTAATCATCCAGATGTATGCGGAAGCTGTTCATTATTGTGTGTTGATGGATAAAAACGTACCTCGTCTTTACACTGGAACAAATATTCACTGCCGTCTCCAAGACTGATAGAGAAAGGACAGAAAGGATTATTATTATCATTATCATTATGCAAAAGGAAATTGATGTCATGGCTGTTTTATGCTTCTGTTTGAACAATTAGAGAACACTAACAAACTAGTCAAAGCCACTTTTCTAAATGGACTCTTTTGGTGACTGAAAATTATAATAACATTGTCTGGTATTTGTGTTTTAAAAATTAGTCTGTGGATTAATCATTAAGCAAAACAGCTTTGGAATAATTTTCTGCCAACAGACCCATCACTGTTTTAATTCTAAATGTATTTTCAACTATCTCATCAATAAAAAAGTCATTTGAACAGTGTGACGGCTGAGATGAAGATGGACGAGGCAGACGAGGTTCCCACCGGAGTTTGGCGACGTGTTTCTTCTTCTTGTAGTTGCTGAGGATCTCCCAGCTGGCGTTACTGAGGGACAGCGGGTCCTCGCCGTGATACGTTGCTCCGTGGCCAAAGCTTTTGGCGTCTTTATAGACTGAGAGCTGACCTGGCTTCAGCACGCAATAAAGATTGTTCCATGACCTGAGAGTGAGGAGGAGGAGGAGGAGGAGGAGGACTTTAATATGGATCATTACAGGTAGCTAATTTCTGGTAATAATGTAAAATCAATTTCATTAAACCCCAATTATCAGAGCGAGAACAACAGCACAACTCCAATTAAGACTTAATTCACTTAATTAAAAATAAGGAGTGTGCTTGGAGCAAGTTAATTCAAGTGAAACCCGGCCATATCCTCTGGAAGAGGCAGCTTCGTGGTAGGAGAAAAAAAACAACAACCCTCTGGGTACTTTGTACATAAACACACTGACACAATTTAAGTTGAAGAAAACACTCTGTAATTCTCTTCAAATCTCATTAATCACACTATTGTTTGTTTTTGGTGATGTTCGTGGTTAAACCTTTAAGGTTTCTCAGCTGTGAACATCAATTTTCTGCCTATTCTGATTTTTGATAGGATAATACATCGAATACACAGGCTAAAACAGGAACAATTACTGGTATGTTAGAAGGTGATTTGTTATTTTGTAAGAGGGGAGTGGTCTCACACACACACACACACACACACACACACACACACACACACACACACACACACACACACACACACACACAC
>JAPQRN010000016.1:5548976-5560874 GCA_037367275.1 Coranthus polyacanthus
ACACACACACACACACACACACACACACACACACACACACACACACGTGAACACCCCCTAAAGGACATGGTGATATTTCTAATTCAAGATTTCTAATTTAAGCAGTTCTCTCCTTCTGTCACTACTACACTTGTCATTTTATAACTGTGTGTTAAAGTAACGAGGAAACAGACCTTTAAATGTTGGAGTTTATTCAGGTTGGTTTTCTCGTGTTTCTCAGGTAAACAAGGAGGACGGCCTACCACCTAATTCCATGTCATAGTGTGGCTTCATAACATACTACACTAATAGTACATATAACCTAACTACTGCACCACCGGAGGCCGTCGGCAAGCACTTCAAAAAAACTTCAAAAACAGCTCGAAACACCTCTGGCATAGCTGTTGATGACGTAGCAATTATCTAAAACTCTTTGGAAACATCAAAACCTGTCCATAGTGACCATAGTGAGTCATCTGGAAAATGAAACTCACTCCTGTCAGAAATATGGGAACACATCTTTCTGATCAGACGTTAGGTGCAGTTTTATGGAAAATACTAGAGCTGTTCCAGACTGAGAATGTTGTTACTAGAATCAGATTTAGCTGGTTAGTTACAACATGAAGATGATTTTTTCTTATCTGGCAATTGAGTGTAGCATGTGTGGTGTGAAATGAGTGAGAAGGACTGTTCAGAACGTAAGGCTCATACGTTACAGTATATGTAAACACACACACACACATCAGGGGCTTATACACAGTATGTATTATTTTCACTCCACTACAGGAAAGGAAAAAACACTCTGCGATGCTTGACTTATTCACCTGTTTGAGGCCTTCTTTCCTGAGCCCTCTACGTCATGTTTGCGTCCCAGCATGCCCTCCTGCAGTACAGCCTGGGCTCTGAGGGGCTCCGTGGGCATGGTGGCGGCCCTCTCCGGCTCCTTCATGGTCGCTACGGACACGGAGGGCTTCAGCTCCAGGGAGCCACTCTCTCTCATCTCCGACACTATGGGCACGGTGGAGTCTTCCGCCGTGCCCTCCAGCAGGTCTGAAGTGGGCTCGACGGCGCCAGAACCAGACTGGAGTTGAAGTCAGTGAGAGGCACGGCAGACAGACGGAAACAAATGAGATAAAAGATTAATCAAAGCACTAATCTGCATGTTTAGAAAGGAGGGAAAAAGGAGTGTGTGCCCTTGATTTCAATTGCTGTGGTTATTTTAAGAGGTGCTCTGGGAGTCCTCAGCAAAGTCAAATATAGTTTGTCTTAAAGTAGGGAAGTTAACGAGAGTTTAAAGGCAGGAGGAAGTTAAGATAACAGCATAGAAAAGAGGCTAATTGAGGTAAGCTGTGACGACACGCATGATAAAGTGCAGAGGACGGAGGTTAAGTGAGTGGAGTTACTAACCAGGGTCTGTTCCTCTATAGTGTAGAGCTGTGATGATTCTTCTACAAAGCCTGTGTCTTCTCTCCTGGAGACAAAACAAAAAACACTGGCAGCAATTACCAATACCAATCTGCACCTGCTGCTTATCTCCATCAGTCAACTCCAAATATTCATAGAAAACATTCACATTTTCTTTTACAGATTTTCTCAAAAATTTGGCAAAAAATTGCAATACATGTGGATGTAAACTTGACTGACGTCCCCTAAATACATGGAAACCTAATGTGTATTTTTATTAATTTAAAAGAATTTGTCACATTGTCATATTATATTATTTAATACCATGGGTTCCCAAACTTTTTCATCTCCGCACCCAAACAAGAAATCCGGTGCCTCCCTGGGATCCACAAAAATTACATGTTGCAGTAATATGTCACTTTAAGAATACATCACAGCAATAAATCAATGTCAGTTACTTCCCACCTCAAAATATGTAACTGCAATTTTGTAAGACTTTAAATGAACAAACTCTCCTTTCTATCTGTCACCCCTTTGTCGACTGTATTTCCTGCCCCGTCCCTTCATCTACACACACAGAATGTGTGACATTTGGCATTCAGCATGGAAACTAAAACACACACACACACACACCCACGCACACACACGCACGCACGCACGCACGCACGCACGCACGCACGCACGCACGCACGCACGCACGCACGCACACACACACACACACATAACTCATACAAACAAAATACACACATCACTGACTCTTTTAATCCGTCCAGACAATGTAGAATAAATGCTGCCTAATCCACTTTGTGGGATAATGTCAGCAACTATTAACAGTGACTACGTTTACATACATCAACGTAGCATTTTTTTCCCTAATTCTAAAAGAATCCTAATAAACTGTTTGTACGGTTAATGAAAATGAGCATTGCACTAATATTCCTGTTCACATGCAGCCATGCAAATTTCCACAGTTTTCCGCTGGTTTTCGGGTGTTCCACTGTGTGAACTCAGCGTCCCTCTGTCATTCCTTCAAACACCTTCTGGAAAAGGTCGGCTTTTCAATATTTGCTCATATCTATAAACCTGTTGATATCATCGGTCATAATGTTTAACAGTAGGTGTGTTTGTCCTTCCACACTGAAATGTGGACTTTTATTTGGAGCATCCATCTCTACTGGAGGATCTTTGTCTTTACTCCAGCTCATGTAAACAGGAGCCTTATTACCTGCATTAAAACCACAAATGTCCAAATGAATGTCCGAAGATTCCTCATAAAACCAGAATAATATCAGCATATCCTACATGTTTTATTTGGAAAAAAACGATTCAAAATATCTTGTTTATGTGACACCTGTCAGATTCACAATATTTTTATATTTGAAATAATAGTGGGATATTATTGTGTATATAAACGTAGTGACTGACAATTAATGTTAGACAGCAACACACTAGTCACCAACTAACAGACACACAAAACAATTCAAATGCTAACGTACACAAACAAAGGACTGACTCACTTTCCTGCTTCTTCAAAAATGAATTCACATGTTATAGCACTGCTATGTATTTTACTATTATGTAGAATTCAGATAAAGTACAACCTATTATTTACTATTTGAGAATGTTATACATTTCTCATTTATGAAATAGATCTGTAAGTGTGTGATTGGCCTTGTACCAAAAACATTCAGTCAAATAATTTTCAAATATGAGCCGCCTCAACGGGAGCAGCTAGTGGAGACTGTAAACTGGAAAAATACAAGACAGCACTGGGTCAGTCCTCTTGTCCAGTTAAGGGTCCACAGATCTGGGACGTCGTCATCAATATAAAAACATCAACTGATATAAAATTTAATACTAGTGGAAAACTATGGCTTAAACATCTGTGAGTCATGTCTGAGTCATGTCTGAACATTGTTCTTATCTGTCATTTAGTTTTTGTTGTTCAGTTGTTTATATTAGTTGTTTATTGTGAACCTGTTTGTTCATTGTCTGTTTGTCATATTCTTAGTCTTTATGCTTGTATTAGCGTTGTTTCTTAAAAGCCGAACCAGGGACGAGGTCTGCAAATAAGCTACAGCTACGAGTCCTACATACACTGCATCGATTCATTCTGTTTAAATCTAACAGTGCCAATATGTATTGTCTCTGTCAAATAAATGAAAAGACACAAAAGTGCCAACTGGCGACTCCAGTAATATAACAGTATGTGTGTGTACGTGTGTACCTGCTGTCCTTATCTGAGCGCTGCTCATCTTTAATGAACTGCTCCATCTCCTGCTGCTGCTTCCTCAGCTCCAGCAGCTCCAGCTGCAACACAGAGTCAATTCAAGTCAATACCCGATCCTTTACAGCTCTAGTGTGGAGCCACAATCTGACACGATTCAACCTGCTTCAATAAAAGATACTTTCAAGTTTTCTTTTCAGTATCTCTGACAGCCCATAGCGTTTATTCTGTGTTTCTCAGCGTCTGTAATTATTCATCTTTGTTAATATTAAATAACCACATAAATATCTTAATGTTTCTGGTACCGTAGTGAGGCGCTCCAGTGCAGAGAAGCGCTCCTCCCAAGTGGCGGTGGACTTTTCGAACGCCTCGTGCCTCTTGATGAGTTTCTCGACCTCGTCCACGGTCTGTCCCAGGTCTCTGCTGGTCACGTACGGCTCCTGAGCGACGAGCCAGGCCTCGGCCACCGAGGCGTCCCGCGCGAACTGGCACACCTCCAGCACTGGACACAAGCAAAACAGTTCAGTATGGCAGCGTTTTATTGCAGTTTTTAGTTTTTGGATTTTAAAAGAAACTTTCAATTTAAATTTGAGCTTTTTCTTGTAAATCAACCGCTCAATCGTCAGAGAATAGAGAATAATTATGACTCAATTATAATCTCAAAATGTCACCCTCTCCTGCTGCTCCTTTTTTTTTTTTTTTTTACGCCGTCACAATATTTTGGAAAATTAAGGCACACATAAAAATAGTCATCCATCATTTATATAGGATTCTTTCTTTCTTTCATTCTTATGTGTATTGGTATATTATACACATTTATGTTATTCCAACCACCTACTCATGAGGCTTCATTTAAAATATAGAAGCTCATGATTATTTCCTTGTACAGATACAGTCAAAGAACATCCTATTTTCTTCCTGTTGACTATTATTAGAATTGCAAAAAAAAAAAAGACAAATGCTTCCTGGAGTTTTTTGATCAACAGACAAGTCTTTCATGTGCAAAGGTTTGTGAGTCTGAGCTCTCACATGAGTTAATCTCACACATTTGTGGGTGTAGGTTTGTAGGTCAAAGGAATAACTGTCGGAGGTTGGAGTCGTTTTTACTCACAGAGTCTGAGCCAGTCCCATCTGTCGTCCCACTTGAACATCATCTCCTTCCTCTTCTCCATCAACTGCACCAGCTTCTCTTTGATCTGACACAAGCAGTTATACAGTCGCGGTTACATATCAGCATTATTAAACAACTCAGCCCCAAGACTGGCTATTATCCTCTAAGAATTTGTATTGTGAAGTAATTAACCGAACGTTAAATTCAGGCCGGGGTCAATTGCTCATTTAAATTCTTTTGGCTTTTCCATTTCTAATTAGTGTTTGCTTTATAGTCTCCCTGATGAATTTAAGATGAGTGGAATTTTTTTCTTTCGTGGCAATCCAATTGGTTCCATTGTGCCAGACAAGAACAATCACTCCCAGAAAAGTAATTAAATCTAATGAAAGCAGCAATTTGAGGCCCAGCTGAGGATGAAAAGAAGCTGTCTTTTCTGCTGAAGCCTCACCTCGGCAGAGTCTCGGTGCTTGCGTGTCAGCAGGGCCTTGCCGAGGTCCATGCAGTCTGTGAATTTCGCCCCCCTGGCCTCGATCTCGGAGCGGATCCCCTGATGGTACTTCTGCAGGAGCTCCACGGATGAGACGTCCCTGATGCAGAGGAGGAGAAGATACAGAGTGATTACAGGTGTGTAATGTATGATGTGTATCTACCTCTGTTGGTTAAGGACTGGAACTGCAGCAGTGATGGCCAGGCTCTAGTTTCACAGCCCTTCATAGATAAAATAATATTGTCAAAGGTGGAAGAAGTACACATATCCTGTACTTAAAAATACCACAGTGTATAAAGACTCCATTACAAGTAGAAGTCCTGAGTTCAAAATGTTACTCAAGTAAAAGTACATGAGTATAATCAGCAACATGTACTTTAAAGAATCAAATCTTTAAGTACTCCTTATGCAGTGGCTCCTTTCAGTGTTATGTTATGTAGACTCTTACACTAGTCTGTTCTGATGTTCTGATGAATACATGTATGACATTACATACATCGTAACAATATTACTGGATAGATTAGTGGCATAGAACCGCATCATGTCTTATAACCAGATCATATGTAGCAACAAGTAACTATATGTGTCAAATTATGGAATGGACCAATATTGCCATCTGCTTAAATGATAAATAATAATACATTAAAAAATAATAAAGTTGCAGGAAATGGAAATACTACAAGTACATAAGTACAGTAGTTGAGTAAATGTAAATTGTTACATTCCACCACTGAATATTGTTAATTCATATTTTTACAGTAGTAACAAAAACAAAATTATGAAAGGTGGATGAGCTGCTCTGTTGCAGATGTGATCACCTGGGTTTCTCCTGAGTCTCGATCTGCTGGATGATGCTCTCCATCCAGGCCATCAGGTCTCGGACCATGGTGAAGAAGCGGAACTTCTCTGCGGTCTCCACCAGCCGGGCCCTGCGGCCGTCGCAGGCGTCCAGCAGACTCTTCCAGGCTTCCACCACCTCCCGCTCCGTGGCCTGGATGGCAGCCGCTTGGTCCCCTGCGTACTGGGCGTGAAGCCGTGAAGCCGTCTCCTGGAACTGCTGAACCTGGACACGGGAAGAGCAGGAATTCAATCGTTTATTTGAATTATAAAAAGGCATTTTTACATCAAAGAGGAATAACTATACGTTCAATAAGCATTTGTTTCATTTATATATTGTAGTTAGACAGGAATATTTTGTACATTATTGGGGCGGTCCACTTGTAACACTCTGTGCTTGTCCAGTGGAGAATGTCCAATATTTACTCTTTTTAGATGTGTTTCTTCATCCCCACTAGCCCCTGATTTAAATATCTACATCTACATGAGCAAATATCCCATTATCTTCATAAGCTAATGCTTTGTCTGTCTGCTGTTTGGTGCTGGACAGGGATAATATAGTTGATTTATCAGAAATATTCAAATGGAAACGTCTGCCTGCTGAGTTCAGATTAAAGCAGAGTGAACCAAAACACCAAAGTTGCGGGCCATTAATCCAGAATAATGAGCAGGATCATAATTCTCTGTGTGTTAGTCACAAAGACTGTCCTCTTTCACATTACAAATCTCTATTTAACAGACATAAAGATAAATCACAATAAAGACCATTTTTTACAATTTGAATTTTTATAACTAGTCCTTTATCTCCAGAGTAATGGGAGATGTGGAAGTAACCGTCTGCTTTAAAGATACTAAACTGGTAAAAAAGGACTCTATTAGTTAATTAATGATTTCAGATGCAGCAAAATAATGCAGAGTTCTAAGAATGATTACATAAGAGATCATTTCTCATTAACACATCCAACCTTAATCATGTTAGATTCCAAATATAGGCCTAAACCAAGATATTACACATACTAAAAATTTCAAACATATATAAACATCAGAAACAATACTATAGTATTGCCTATAACAAGAGTGAATGTTTGCATATGGGTTTTGAAGGACAGAACTGTTTTGTATTGTTTGTCCAGGTCAAGGTCAACGTCACCAGCATTTTCACTGTGGAAAATAATATGATGCTGATGTTACTTAACCACTTTAGCTCGTGTTAACCAGCAAGATAATCCTGGCTTCTGTTACCTGTAGACTAACAGGAGTAAACATATAACAGGCGGATGTGAGATCAATGTCAGTCTATATCCCATTAAGATATCTCCATTAATGAATTATTCTGTATATAACACAGCAGCAGCTGACGAGGAATCAGACTCAGCTTCAATGAAGTACAGAATGACAGAGACTGTTGAAGATGTTCAGCTACTCGAACTTCTGAAAGTCAGAGTATTTGGTCTTGAGTTTATTTGGAGAAGTCTTACAGCAGAACAAATGAGTTTAATAAACTCAATATTTAAAACTGCTTGTTTAAATGTTTAAATATAGGTCAATTTATCTTGTTCATCAATGCATCATTTAATTAGACATAGGAAACTGAGAAATCAAATAAAGGTTTAGTGGTGGGAGTCGTGCCCCAACCGATGTTGAGACCAAACCTATAATCATGCAAATAAATATCATGTAAACATCATGCCTGATTAAGACATAAACTGTAAACACTTCTTTAACCACAATGTGATTATTCATTTACAAGAAAAGTTACACAAAGACATACCCTTGCTATCACCGCAAATATAAGATAAGGGTATTTGCACGTCACGTTTGTTTGATCCAGATAAAAGCAGGAGTAAAGAGGCTCATACAAATGTAAGAACACCATCGTAACAAATATCCTCGTCACCCCTTGAGAAAACTTTTCATGGTAGCCCCAAATACAGCGGTGATCTTTGTCCCCTCTACATATGGCTCATCAAAGCGTGCCCCTCGGCTGCTGCCTTGTTGTGTTCATGTCGAGTAAAAAGGGCTCATCCCCTGCGTCGTCGTACCTGTTTGCCTAGAGCGGTGATGTCTCTCTCAAAGGCAGCGTGCATTCTGTGGAAGGACTCGGCTTTGCTGAAGTCCTCTCCCACATCGTCAGGCAGCTCGTTCTGCTTCTCGTAGATCTGAGCCACCAGCTCCTTCCCATCATCAAAGTACCTTGGAAAAAAAAATTAGACATGGATCTGTCAGACTCTGTGTTTATCATTAAATCTGTTTTACGAACGAGAATTATGGAAAATGATCATGTCTTATCCTGCAAGATGCTTGATGTTACAACATAAACACAAGAAAAGATAACAATATCATCTACGCTTAATAAAAATCTGCACAACAAGCACGATGACTGTCTTTGATTTGACTCAGCCCTATCCTCAATTACATGTTTTGTTTTTTTTACCTTTTTTCATAATGTTTTTAGATCTTCAATCTGGTGCACCACTAGAAATTATAGAATTTTATATTGTGATAAATATGATTATTGTGATTTTTCTCGTGTCTTTCGGGTTTAACTTGTTTACATTGTCAGCAAAAACACTTTTTAACACACATGTTTTACTGTTTTAATAATAAGATCCCAGATTGCACTCATTTTCTAAATAAAATAAACCTAAATAAAGATAATGAACAAAACAAGCACTAAATCACAAAATCAGTGTTTTTGTCTTGTTACGTCTTGTCGCATGTTTTACATAGTTTTAGTCTTGACACATCATCTTCGTGTTGTTATATCTTATATAGTGTTTTCATCTTGCTACTTTTTTTACGTCGTTTTTGTCTGATTACATCTCTTTTTATGAGTAATTTAAAACCACAAAAAAACGTCTGACTTCTTCAACTTTCACTAAAAATTCAGCCTTTAAACTTCAAAGAAATAATGACTTGTCATTTATCATGATCATTATCGATATCAACCGATATGAACATTTTTATCATGGTAACATTTTTGCCATATCACACATACCTCCCCATATCTTTCTCTTAATCATCTACACTTATTTGGGTGAGTTGTGTTCCAGTACAGGATGAGACATAAAGTCTTAATGGCATCAACCCAGGGATCTGACCGTCTTTATGTTGGTCGGTGCTGTTTTCCTTACTTGAGCAGTTCATACGACGCGGTGAGGAGCTGAGCGCGGGTGTCGATAAGCTCCAGCAGATCAGCCCAGCTCTCATTGATGCTGTCCTTCCACTCTGCCATGGTGGCTGCCTCGCTGTGGCCGGCTTCGATCAGCTCGTCTATCGTCTGGTTGACCAAGTCCACTCGCTCCTGACCCACCATCCCCGTCTCCCGTGCGAACTCCCTGAACTTATCCCGTAGAAGCTGCACCAATTTAGAGAGGAAAAGAATGACATGTTTGTAATAGGCAAAAACAGAGTGAGGATTTTCTGAATTTCAAAGTTGGAAGCCCATGACAAAACTATTTTGTACTTAAATACCCAAGAAATCATGTAATGTGATATGTGTTAACTGCATTACATCGTGTCTGCTCAAGTGTACGCTGAACCAGATGGTCTGTGATCACTTTATACCAAAAACAGCTAAAGCACAAAATGAGCAAATCATCCTCTCCTCTGGAGGTTTCTCTGAACAAACAGCTCACTTACTGTTGTTTACAGAAAAATTGGCTTTTGATTTTTCTGTTCTTCCAAACGTAGAGGTTCTTGTCAGTGAGCAAACATAACAACGAAACATTCTTCTGAAAGACAGTTATCTGTAACTGCTCTCGGCTGCCAAAATGTTTACTATATCAGAACGTCAATATCTTGTAATGTGCAGCTTTATGTGTATTTATCTGTGCACCGCTACAATACAAAGTCTGTTCTACTGTTACATAGAGAACTGATCATATTATGTGTAACAATGGGACAAAATATCGATATGGGAATATATCCTATTACTTCCTGTTGCGATATGTTATCAATACACCGGTTCCCAATATCTATTTTTTGTAAACCCATTGTGTTAAAGAGGCACTTGTTTGTACATCCTTTCATATGAGTTGTCCAATTCTGTGAAACTGACCCTGCAATGCTGTGAATAAATACATAATGACATATTTTTTTTAGATTAGATTAGAGTCAACTTTATTGTCATTGCAAAAGTACAAGTACTTGACAATGAAATGCAGTTTGGTATCTAATCTATAGTGCCAATAATGAAAAGTAAACTGTACTGTATTAAAAAATGCTATAATTAAATCTAGATGTACATAAATAGAGGTGTGTATAAATATAACTATAGATCCATTCATAACTACAGGTGTATATACAGCTTTGGAAATAATTATTAGACCACCTGTGTTTTTCTATGGAAATTCAATATAATAGTCCTTCAAATGATCTCTTCGTGTTCTGTTTTTGGAATATTAATTGTTTCTAGATTGTATTTCAACATCAGATGTTCTTAATTTACATGCTACTTGTAAATTAAGAATTGGGTATTTGTTGTCATTATTTTAATTACAGCTTATTTCTTTATTTGTACAGGATAGGGTTTTTTTAATTAATTTTTTTTTCACAGTGTGAGTGTTATCTCACACTGTGATTCTCCATGCCTAGATACTGCTGTTTTGTGTATAATACCGTAACGTGGTCCAGGTCCTGGCCCATCTCCTGAGAGGAGGCCACCACGTCTCTCTCTGCGATCCAGTGCTCCAGGTCCTCCACCTCTCGGCTCAGCAGGAAGTGGTGGTAGGTGTGATCCAGCTTCTTCCTGCGGTCCTCTGCCAGTTCCTTCAAGCCTGCGTACTGCTTATCCACCTGACCCTGTCGCCTGATGATGTCCTCGCTGCAGAGAGTTAAAGAGAGAGAGCGAGAGACTCAATTAGATGCAGGGAGGACACAAGAAATGAGAAAAGGGCAACGAGATTGGATTGAAGTTTACTCTAGATGAGGCGTGTGATTAAAATAGGGGAATTATCACAATTTACATGCTTGTCATCCTTATCACCCTAAACCATAACAGACTGGGACAACATGTGCAAATGAACATTCTTGCAAGGAGTTCAGATGCAATGTGTTCAGCGTTTGCATCAATTTATCAGTTTATCACAGACCCATCAGGATGGTCCTCTGCAAACATCTTCTGAGCCCGGTCGGCCAGCTTCTGGATGGAGTCGGCATAGTCATCCACTGCCTGCTTAAGGATCATGTGTCTCTTCAGCATCAGCATCGCACTTTGCTCATCCTGACAGACAGACAGAGAGGAAAAGGTGATGATTCTGGGCTGTAAGAGGAGACAAACAAAGAGCAGGAGAAGCTGAAAAAACAATGAAATTATGTGTAAAAAGGATATGAGACGAAACATCAAAGCAAAAAAAAAAAAAAAAACTTCAAACGAGATCTTGATAGAGAGGTCCACTTATGAAAAGCATGTCCACCTAATTGAAGAAAAACCTAACCATGTAATCATGTTAATGCATGCAGTGCTACTTGTCATTTTGACAACATGACATGCCTTGTTGAATTAGATATTAAGATGTGTTTCTGAGACATCCGCTTCCACTTCCCTGATTCATTGGCTACGTTCAAGCCAAAGGGCAAGGAACGCAGCTTGAAAGTGAAGGTAACGTGGACGTATCTTAAAGTGTAATACCACTGATGGTCTAATTCGTTTTATTTAGACCCTCTAATAAGTGTTCTGGTCCAGCTTTAAATTATTCCTCCGTTTATACCGTGTCTGGCTTTGGTTGACAGATGTGATTGACAGCTCACTCACCTGCCAACTTTCAGAGTTTCCAGTTGTGGTCAATAAGTTACACTGTAAAAAAGGTTTTAGTATGCAAATGTTTTTCAGTGTCAGCAAACTAGCATTTA
>JAPQRN010000016.1:5560974-5576054 GCA_037367275.1 Coranthus polyacanthus
AGTTGTGGTCAATAAGTTACACTGTAAAAAAGGTTTTAGTATGCAAATGTTTTTCAGTGTCAGCAAACTAGCATTTAGTATTAGTTCACCAATCACCCAGCTCTGCCCTTTTGTCCAGATATGCTCACTTCAGGCTCCAAAAAGCCAACATGGCAACGGCCAAAACAGACTCCTGGCTTCAAAACCCAGTGGGCGACATCATGGTACCTCCATTCACCTACACTCTATGGGACAGACTGCAAAACTACATCTACAAAAATGTGCCCAAAAATTGCTTTGCTCATATGTGATTCAAGTATTTTTTTTTCTTAACACTGTGAACAGCACACAGAATTCATATGACTTTTGACGTCACTCTAGATCATTCGTCACGTGCTCTGTAGTTAAAAGTAGATCTTTTTTTATCTTTGATCTTTATTTTGGATGATATCTGTTTCGTAGAAGCCATTCACGTCACGATCCCACCGCTCCTCTGTACAGATATGGCAGCCACGGCTTTGCAAAAACTTCCACCTTCCAAAGTTCCACCCACAAATTCACTTCCACTGCACATCAACGTATAAACGATGACTTCAGTGGCTTCCATGTTCAGTTCAGTCCGACAGCGTGCTGCGTGTGACGTCTTTGTTATTTTTTTGCACATGCATCTCAGTTCAGGACCATTGAATCTAATATTGGCCTCATTTAAAAAATAATGAGAAAAGCCACACAAAAAAATCAGATGTGAGCAGTAAATCTGATTTGAGCTCTAAGGCTTGCAGTGTGAACTGTGGATTCTCACCTTGGCCTTTTCATCAGCTATCATGTAAAGCTCCTGCTCCCCTATCCAGGCCTCTGCCTCGTCTGCGTCATTGTAGTACTGCTGGGCCAAGTTGGAGCCGTTCAGCCTCTCCCTACGCTTCACCATCTCATCCTGCAGCCGGGCCCACGCCTCCTCCAGCTCCTTCAACTGGTCTGCGATCCGTTCCGCCTCTGGCCTGCCTTCGGCGCTGGCGGCAGCTTCCATCCTCCTTCCTCGCTCCAGCACTTCATCAACGCGAGGCTGGTGGCCCTCGATCTCCTTCTGCAAAGTCTGACGAACAGAAAAGGAGTTGGTGTGTGCGTACTGCTGCACAGTTCAAAGGAGTTTACACATTTTTCTGACAACAGCAGAGACTTTCATGGTATTAGGAAACAAACAGTATCCGTTTCTATTTTTGTAAGTTTTATAACTGTTTTCACATTCTGCTGCAGTCAAACTTACCTGATTCTTTTTCAGCAGCATTTGCACAGTTTGAAGATTGTGACCATGTTCTTGTGACATTGCCAGGGGCATCCTCTCCTCTATCCAGAGCTGAGTGAGAAATAAAGGTAAAGAGGAATAACAGGAAGAGGAGAAAATGCTTTATGTTTGTTTTTGTTTTTAAATCTGCAGTGTACAACGAGCATGAAAAAAGGTTAGGACCATCTTGCTGAATTTCAGCCCCTTACAAAATGTCTCAAACAGTAAGAATCCTTCTTTTAGCTGTCTTCTTCACCCTCTAAAGTGGATTTAGGCAGTGAAACCAATAAAGGATTAAAGGTGTTACTCTGAATCTCCTGGGGAGTCAATTTCATGGAGAGAGCTGGTGGTCTCACTATCGTGCATACTAAGTGCACATAGCTGTGATTGAAAACTAAATTTCCAAATTAATAAGTTATCACTTTGTAGAAACCTCTTAAGTTCAGGATTCAACATTACTAAAATATAATCCCCAAAAGGTGTTATATTGCTCTCATTCAGAATCCAACATTAATTCAGCTACTCTTCAAAATCTAACACACTTCATTCTAATATTGTGCTATCGGTCATTTTGTAAGAGTAGGTAGCTTCAGCTCTTTAATTGGACTCTGAAATTGGATCTATGCTCACAAGCTCGTCGGCCAGGTCTCTGTAGAACTGATGGACAGCCTTGGCGGCCTCCAGTTTGCCCTTGCGCTGGGCCAGTGGTGTGAGGAGCTGCTGGAAGTCCCTCTGCAGGGCCTGCTGCTCGGCCTCCAGCTCCGGCTGGTCGTCCCTGCCTCCGCCGTGCTTCCTGACAGCCTCCTGGAGCTCGTCCAGCTCCCGTGCACGGTCACGCACCTGGTTTTCCGTCATCTAGCAGAGGGAGACATGATTAGAGGAAAAGATGAATTGCCTTTCAAGCGCCTAATCAGGATGTAGTGGAGGGTGAGAAACACAGTCACTTCTTTCTTTCTAATGTAAGTTAATGTAACATCATTTAGTATCATTTGTTGTGTTTTACTTATTTGTGGTGACAAATAAAATGCTTTATTTCACATTAAGATTTACATTTTTATGTTTGTTTCTTGTGTTGAGATATTAACATTACAACACACAAATAAAGATCCAACACTCCAACACAGTCCAACACACATGCTCATTCATTCAGAATAAGGGCTGCACGATTCGAAGAAAGGAGAAAAAGTCATATTGCGATTATTGTGGACAATTTTTTTAATTGTGATATGAATCTATTTTCTGGGTTATCACAGAAAATGCACAAATTAGTATTCATTTTGAAATGTGTATTTGTTTCCAACTCAAACAGTCAAACTTAAACTATTACAAAAACTATAAACCTAAAGGAGTTCCTTTCATTTTGCATGTTTTACACAGTACATCTCTCTGCTCAATGCCACTGAATCCAAATATCACCAAACACACACTGGACCTTTAAAATGCAGCCTTTTGCATTTCTATAATTGCACAGGCTGACAGTGTGATTCAATTAATTCAATCTGCTCCAAAATAATCCTCAGGAAGCACATGTTGTGGAAAGTGATCATGTATTCACTCTCATGGTGAGAGTTAAGTAGTTCTGATTTAAGAAGTGCATGTTTCAGAGGAGTTAAAACAATAAGCTTACAAATATAGGCTACATTCAGTATAAGATGGTGATGCTGATACCTGATGCTTCTTGAGCAGGATGTTGGCGTTAGTCAGGTCTTTCACCTCCTCGTCTCCGCTCTGTAGCTGCTGCTGCAGCTCAGCCAACCACTTCTTCATATCAGCCAGACTCTGATCAAAAAGCTCAGAGCGGTTGGCATCGAACAGCAGCCGGGCCTTTTCCTGAGTGGTGGACTCCAGCTTGTCCCACAGCTCGTGGAGTTTGGCCAGATGCTCCTTCACGATGGGCTCGAACTCTGGTTTGGAGTCCATGAGCTCTTGACCCTCCTGAGACAAAAAACACAGAGACAGAGGAATGTACCTTTTTTAAAAATGCTGAACTAGAATCAAATCACCTCAAATTGAATCTGAGGGCTTCTAAATGAGGTGTATTTGTTGAAGTTATCAACACAGTTACCAGGGTTATTATTGTTAATGAAAACTAGCAGTGAGAAAATAATGGCATTACGTGAAACAAAAATAAACTGCAATGAACCTTGCAACATTGACTTTAAACAGAACTGCAGGTAAAATCAGCTTCACTTTTGTTTTCTCGCAGGTTAATGGTTCTTGGTGTGCAAGAAGAAAGTGGTTTTGCACAAAATGGGACCTTTAATAAACAAAGGTTTTGTAAATCATATTTGACGTAATGCATTCTTTCATTGCCTTCTCAACTTCTACAAATCAAGGCTTAAAACTAAAATAAAAACTAGGGCTAAAACTAGTCAATTTCTCAACATAAAAATAAAACAACAATTACTTCATAAAAGTGCATTCATAAAACTAGACTTAACCATACTAAACCTAAACAGAAAAACTAAATGGAAATAAAAACTAATGACGGTTTTAAAACTGTGATAACTATCGGTGGGTTTCCATCCAAATGATTGCAAATTTTAACCAAATTGTAAGAAAATCAGCAAAAGAAAACACAAATGAATGCTTGTTTCCATCCACTACTGTTATATTAAGAGTTGCTTCATCATCATGGTTTAAAACTTGGTGTTTCATACAATAACACACTACCTGAGCTCTTGATTGAGGGGCTGATAAACTGAAGAGATATTTTGTCAAAAACCTGGAGCTTGAACCTGAATCTAACCTCTGGTCTGGATCATATGAAGTTTCTCAAAGCCTTTGTCTAACATTTGTTTCTACAGCTCTTCATACAGTGTCATTTCGTTGCTGTTTTCCATCTAATATGGCATTTCTGTTTGTTTCTTGTACTCAGTGATTCTGGTTTTTCTATTTTAATACGATGTACTTCAGATCTAATTGATGATTTTCTTCAAGGTATCTTCTTGATTAAAAAATAGAATCAACATATAGTGTATGTAAATTCACTTTTCACAGCTTTTTAGATATAATGGTTTATAATTGTTATATGACATTATATAGATACTATTGTGTCTGAAACATATGAAGCCACAGACTGACCTGATCTACTTTGTTCAACCAGTCTTTGTTGGAAGCCAGTTCAGCCATGAAGGCCTGATGTTTCAGCCACTTGCTGTGAAGGTTCCTGGCCTCGTCGTAAGACGTATCTTGAGCCGTCAGCATCTTCTCATTGATCCACACAGTCAGCTAAATCACAGACAGAGAGGAAAACATTAGGCTCAAATCTCTGTCTGAATAACAGCATTGCTTCATGGAGTTAAAAACGTTTTACATTTGTGCAGAGGTGACTTTTTATGAGCAGGATTTACTGCATGTCTTTATCTTTTGAACACAGAGTGTTACTAATTAGACAAATGGGACCTCTCTCCCAAATAAGGAGGTCTCATCCAATACCTCTGTCTTATAATAAACAAACCACAGTGTTCAGGAAACTGACCAAATAATTAGAGAGATTAAAAGAGGAAAACACAGCAATATCACATCTCATTCAATAGTTAAGCTTATAATGTACAAATTGCCCACTGATTACAGGAACAGTAAACTGATGGTGAACTCACGTCTTGAGTGTTTTGCAGGAAGCGCTGGAGGTCACGGTTGTCTTTGAGCTTTCCTGAAACCTCCTGGGCTCTTCTTTTATTTTTATCATGCCTATAACACAAATGAACACAAATAAATACATTCCGAAATCCAACCCCAGACTGAGCACATCTCCATTATCTCCCCTAGTGACACAACAGGATGCAGTGAAGCCCAATGTATGCAGAAAAATACCTGACATAGTGACCTGAAAACAGCCACACATTTGTCTGCTCCACTGTGAAGAATACTCTCACTTAGAGATCAATATCCATTATTGTCTATGACTGTCTGCAAAGCTGGATTGTGGAAGTTAATGGGAAAAATACCCGCGCCCTCTCTACTGCGTCATGTTGACAGCAATGATACAGTAATAAAAAAGCTGTTACAAAGGCACGGTGGCTTGAAACTCTGAAGAAAAATGAGCCTGAGTGAATAGAGAGACATTTTTCTACACAAGATGCAGCTTCCAAAATAAATAAGTGTACATGTTTCCCTGAGCAGAAGAAAAATAGCAGATACTCTGGGAAAGCAGCAGCACAAATAAATAAATAAATTATTTTGATTTATTTTTCACGCTGAGTTGTGGCAGAAAGGAGCACAAAACGGAGCCGTCTGGATCTGTTCATGATCAATACTGAACTCGGTTGAAATCGCATCAAAGTTTTTTAAGTATCAAATGTAGCTCTTTGTTATTGAAATGTTCTGGTGCAGGATATAAATCCTCCACACGAGACTCTCCAGCTACAACAACCAAACAACACACAAACCAATAGATACATGTGTTTAAAATAACACTAATTTCACAAATACTCACGAGATATCCTTTGTTGACCAGAATGTATCCAGTCTATTTTTGAAGTTATCTGAAGAGTTACAGTAACACTACACTCGATGTTTGTTCCATGTTTTTACATCACTAAATGTGAAGATGTTTTTACTATTTTCAGAAAATCACTTGAGAATCACTTTAGGGCGTTTCCTCTTAAATCATACCTATTATCCCAAAAGTGGACAGTAGCTGGTGGAAGTAGAAGCGCATTTCACTGAAGAAAAATAAATTAACACCTTATCTTATAATTACGAGAACCCAGTCTTGTGATTGTGATTGTAATTATGAGAAAAGTAAAGCCTAGTAACCAATATATAGTTAGTTATATAGTTATATGGCATGGAATATATCAATTTTTTTACGTGAAACTATAGTTAGAATAGAACAAGCACTAGAATCCAATAAAAATGTGTCTTATTTGTCTTGTGGATTCAGAGTCACTCATTATATAAAATATAAGAACGTTTGTTCAGTGTTGTAGTAATATCTGGTATAGATTTGCAGTCACCGGGTCACATGACATGGAAGCTATTGGAAAATCCCAGTGACTCATTTTTTATTGGATGTTACAGCTTCTTCTATTTCATATCAATATTTTTATGTAAAACTCGATTCAGTGGTATGTGATGATGAGTGATGATTAGGCTGAACTTTTGTCATAATAATGTGATAAGGGTCTAAAAAAATGCTCTTTAACGAATGCAATGTATGCATGGCTGTGTTATTACATACTCTGTAAACAAGCTTCAAAACCTCAATCGTGTCAAGTTTTGACAAAAACTTTTTTAAGATAAAAATCCACTTTATTTGTCCCCTCAAGGAAATTAATTTGACCAGCAATTAAATAATTATTTACAAGTAAATGGTAATAAACTTAACCACAAAACCACAATGACTCACCTGTCTTGGATGGAGTCCATTTTGTCCTGGACTTTCCCAGAGTACAGGTTATTGCTGTCCACCAGCCGCTGTCCTCCCTGCACAGCTCCGTCGATCTTGTCCTCGTTGGCCGCCATGGTGCTAACAAAGTCCTCATGCTTTTTCAGAGCCTTCTCTGCCCCCGCCAACGTGTCGGGCTTGTCTATGTGAGCCAAAGTGTACTCCTGCAACCAAAAAGCCCACATCAGGACGGTCAGAAATGAACAACAGAAAAGACAGAAAAAAAGACAAACACCCTCGAAAACACACGATCAGCTGACTGCATTATATGACAAACATGCGGCGTGGTAACTGACCGCGCTGCATTCTTCCACACTACATTCTTTTAAATACCTGTAGCATCACTAAACCCATCATTAACAAGCTAACACTGTGGTAACTGATGACTTCCACTGGAAGAAAAACCTCCCACAGCTTAAATAGTAGAGCATCACTGACATGTATTTTTCAGGGCCAGTACAATTACTGAGAGTGATAAAAGATGTAAAATTGGAGTAAAAACAATCATCTTTTTTGTCAAAAATTATTCTAAATGTTGGCACCAAATAACAATCTTGGAGTCAAAACACAATCTCCAACATGAAACTTTGTTGAAATGCATTTAAGCATTTATGCATTATGCTTAATATTGTTCTCTTTTAACATTATGTTAAATAGTCTTGCCCCATGTCCACATGCGGTGCAGTACCTGGTTGTTAAGGATGGCCTCTACAGCCTTTCCATCCCTCATGAACTGCTGGAAGCCCAGGCCCTGGTCCAGGAAGTTCTTCCTGCTGTCCCACATCTTCTGCAGCTCATACCAGCCGCGGTCCAGGCCCTTCAGCCTCTGCTCCAGCTGCTGGTACTGAGGGTCATCCTCCTGATCTTGTGTGACCTGAGAGCCGGTGTCCCTCACGCGGTGATAGTCCTCCTCATGGTTGTTTATGTCTTCACGCACAGCGTCGTGAAGGCTCAGCTGCTCCTCAGCTTCAGGCAGTGTGGCGGGCATTTCCTCAGATGCCACAGCCTTCTGCGTTTTGAAAAGCCAGGACTGGAAGTCGTCCATGTCTTGGAGGAAGGTCTGTAGCTTGCTGACCTCACCTAAAGAGTCCTCTCTGTCTTTGAGGGTCTGTCTAAGCATGTCCCAAGCCGCATCCAGCTCTCCTCTGCGGGCCAAGATGTCTGCCGCATTCTCTGGGTGATCCTCGGCCAGCTGGTCAGCCTCTTTCCTCAGGAAGTTAAGCTTGGTGTCAATGGCAGCCAGGTCTCTCTCTATGCCAAACAGTTTCCTCTGGATAGTCATGACGGCTGCCAGGTCGTTGCCCAGGTCCTGTGTGGACTCGATCACCCGAGTCTTGTCTTTGATCCAGGCCTCTGTTTCGTCACACTCCAGCCCATAATTGTGTAGGCTAACAGCAGAATCCACTTTCCTCTTCTTCTCCTCCACCATGGCCTTGAAGGCCTCCCACCTGAGAGAAAACAATTCATGGAATAGGATAGGAATTTATTAAGACAATTTATAGAGAGACAAAAGAAGAAACAATAATAATAACAATATTACTACTACTGTTAATAATAATTAAGCATTGAGTAAACAACAAACATACACAACAAATTGTTGTTATACAACATAAACAGTCAGAGAGAGGTGTAAGTTGAAGCTGCAGCTTATAATGGCCACACTTTTAACCATACAGCTTATTTTAGCAGGAAGGAAACATGAAAATAACCAGGACAGAACAAAAATAAAAAACAAAGGATATGAGAATACCTCTCATATCAGTCACCCCCTCCCTCCCTGTCAGTGTCTCTCCCTAATCATCCATTTTCATATCTTTCAATAATTATGTTGTCCTTAAACATTTTTTAAACAATGATCGTAAGTGTTGTACATGCCTCCTCATTATAACTATCCTACAAATTCACTCCCTTAACTTAAACAAAGTGCTGTTTTTTAAGTTAGTCCCCATTAAGTGCTTTTTGAGTGCTTAGTGCTTTACTGTTTCCTCTCAGATCATACAGACTGTCACTCTTTTCGATACTTCCAGGTAACAACTGTTTTTTTGCTTTATACATAACTTGGGATGTTTCAAAGTCTTTAAAGTAAACATTAAAGCCTTTAATTTGTCAGAGTGAGTTTTTTTGGTCTCTGTTAGTAGTTTTGTTCACCATTCTTTTGGAGTATGACAATTGGATTTTTGTTTGTTATATTACTCCATTATTGGATGAACATTTGATATAACGCACAGAATCAAAATATTGTAAGTCATTCAGGATGATATACAAAACACTGGTAAGTACCTCTTATTCAGTCGCGTCTGACATTCTTTGACCTCTTTGGTGCGAGGGTGTCTGCTGTCCTCCAGCTGTTTCACAGCTTTGTTTACATTGTCAACTCTCAGCTGAACATTTGCCATATCTTGAGCTAGAATGCTTAACCTGTAATGAAGAAAAGTGTTAAATAAAACAAAAACAATGAAATTTGATGATGCATAAGCACATAGAGCTCTGGAAAAAAATTTAAGAGACCACTCCAAATGTCCAGACCTGATTCCCACTGAAAACCTCTGCAATGAGATCAAGAGGAAGATGGATGGTCACAAATCATCAAACAAAGCCAAGCTGCTTGCATTTTTCTGCCAGGAGTGGCATAAACCAGCCAACAGCAATGTGAAAGACTGGTAGAGAGTATGCCAAGACACATGAAAGCTGTGACTGAAAATCAGGGTTATTCCACCACATACCGATAACTGAACTCTTCATAACTTATAGTGTTGCTAGATGGCAAATATTAAAGTATTGTACCAGAGGCTTAAAATGAGCTTATTTTGAGGAAAATCATCATATGCAAGTAATAACCAAGAGATTTGCACTGAGCCATATATCAATATAAAATACCTAAAATTTCTGATTTGTAAAGACATTATGATGGTTAAGTTAATAAGAGATAGTGTTGGGAAATTAATTAAAATGACATAACTAATACTAATTATAACTACCAATGCTATGTGTCTCAAAGTGATCAAATTATTATGTATTTTTAGTATTGATCAATACATTGCACAGAGGGCATTGTATGAATAGAATAATTATCGAACATCTGGCAACAACTGTAAAGTTAAGGTTCAATGTGTGACCGCAGTCCCTCCTTCACTTTTTGTCTGTTTTTGGCTTTTTAGTTAAGTGAATAATAACTTCGGTCCAAACTCAAACATAGTCTGTAGTAGGTGACAGTAATGCACTTTAACGCTGGCTGCAACCTGCGATAAAATGTACAAACAGAACAAGAGGAATTCTGTTTTGAGCTACTGCTGAAACATTACAGGAATTTGGAAGAAATGTTATCAGTAGTTTCTAGACTTAATAAATAAATGCAAATTTTACTCTAACACAAACCTTTAAGTAGTAAAACCAGCGGTCTCTTAATATTTTCCAGAGCTGTATAAGCAAATAAAGCTTAATGTTGTCTCCAAAACACAAGGTTGTCTTTGGTTTTGGAACATCAGTTTATGAGCGCTATTATTATTGGATGTTTGTGAATTACTCTATTAGACCTAGACATGATAACATAGTTTGTCGTGTCACCTATTCTGTACGACTTCCAGGTCTTCCAGCTTCTCAGGCACCTCTAAGCCCACCAACCACGTCTCCTTCTGGCCCATCCAAAGCTCGCAGGCGTCTGTCTCACTGAAGATGGTGTACAGTGCCATTGCGTCATCTAGCTTCTTCTGTCTCAGGTCAGCCAGAGACATGAGCTCCATATACAGGTCCCTGATGTCTTTCAGACGTCTCTGGATATCGGGGGTGTTCTGCAACTCCTCTGGTAGTGCGTTGGCTTGTTTGGACAAAGCATCGATGGTGGCTCCGTTCTTGATCGTTTCATTCCTCAGGTCGTTATGCTTTTTCAGTAGCCTCTGGGTGGTGTACTCGTCGTGGCCTACGTCTTCGCTGCTCATCTGCCTCTTGGTGTCCAGCAGCCAGGCCTTGAGGTCATCAGCATCTCCCTGAAACTGGAAGAACCTCTGGGTATCCTGGAGATTCTGTTTCCGAAATGCCGCCAGTTCCTCCAGTTGTTGCCATTGTCTCTCGATGTCGTTCATGCATTCTTGGACTTTTGGGGAGCCAAAGTGCTTGGCCTGGATCATCTTCTCCCCCTCGGATAAGACCTGTTCGAGATTGGCGCGGCGGGCTCCGAGCTCGTCCTCGAAGGCGCTATGTTTGCTCTGGAGCACCAGTACGCTCGTCAGGTCCTTTCCGTAATCAAGGGAGGAGAAAATGTGCTCCTTTTCCCTGATCCAGCTCTCCAGCTCCGCCACCTCCCACAGGAAGTTCCAGAAGCGGCGGGACTGCTCCAAACGAGCCCTTCGCTGGGCTGCCAGGGCACAAAGCTCCTGGTAGCACAGGTCCAAGTGTTGCACCCTGTCCCGGATCACCTGAGGATCACATGGTTTATAGCCTACGGAAAAAAGGACAACATATGTTTACTCATTCTACATTCCGTCTCAAATCTTCTACAACATCTCATAGTGCTTCCCAAATTTTTTTTCTGTACTGTGTCTCCAAAGTGAAGCGAATGTGGAAGTATCTCAAAGTGTAATACCACTGACGGCCACTAGATTCTGGCTTCTCTTTCTATATACAGTCTATGAGACCAACTTTGACCATTGCGAGAGAAAATTCAAGCATAAACTAACGTTCCTGACAATTTTGCCATTCCTGCATCACCTTAAAATGATCTCAAACAGGTAAATCGGCCATTTCAAAGATAAATGATAAATAAATAAATCACAATTTCATTTGATGCAAGTTATTTAAAGTACATATATTAAATACTTAAGAGTGAGGTGACAGGATCTTTTCTTCTTTCCTCTCATCAGTAAAACAAACAGTTTTTTGTCACGTCACATTACTGGACTTACTATCTCCATTGGCAAACTTGAGAGCTGCTGCACTTGCGTTCTGTACCCTCTCAGCCTGCAGAGCGATGTCGTTCTCTATCAGAGCATGTTTCTGTAACAAGTCTTCGACTTCCAACAAGTGTTTTCCAAAGTCAGGAGACAGCAGCCGAGCCTAAGCGCAGAAAAAATATATAATCACCTTTGTGTACAGTATAGAAATAAAAAGATGTATTAGTTGATATGTTGATGTGTGTGTCCCGTCCTGTACCTTCATGTCATCCATCCAGCTGATGATGTAAAGCATCTCCTGGAAGATCCTCTGCAGGGTCAGGTTCTTATCCAGACGCCCTCTGCGGGCCTTCAGCAGCTCCTGCAGGTAATCCCAAAGACGCAGGATGTTGTCTTTCCTCACGTCAATCCGTTTGGCGTCATGGTAACGCTCGGATTCCAGCTCCCCCGAGATGTCCACCAAAGCCTGGACACGTTCCTCGTATGCGGCGATGTCCGTCTCAATGGCATCGTGCTTTTTCTTCGCTGCCTCCACTGCTGGCAGGTCATAGCCAAAGTTATCCTGAGGATTGAAGAGAGAGGTCGTTAAAATGCAATGTAGTAAAGACAAGATTCTATACTCAACAAACAGACGGAAGCGGGAAGTGCAAATACTTTGTTACTGTACTTTAGTTTTAGTTTTCAGGTATCTGGTAACTTTTACCAAACAACTTGAGGTAAATTATCGATTATTTTCATTCATCCTTGCATGTTTTCCCATCATCAAGACTGATTTCAAGCTTAAATGGATGGAACAATAACACATAGGAAAGTCGATCCTTTGGTGTATCCATCAGTGCATATCACACACGATGACACGATGCTGACACTGAGAAGTGGTTTAGAAATTGGAGCAAAGTTCACTGTAATTATTTTCAGTGTATTGTTTTATTTATTTTTGTTGAAGTTAGAATGTTTTTATTGGCTTTGTATTATATTAATATGACATATATACTTATTATACTCATTTCAGAGTCTGTGTTTTTTTACTTTTACCGCAGTAAAGAAGTTTAATCAGTACCTCTACTTTTACCAGTCTTTTTTTTTTTTTTACACAAGTATCTCTATTTCTGCTTGAGGGAAGAATGTGTGCACTTTTGCCAGCTCTGCAAACAAATATAATATAATTAGATTTTGTACTTGCAGCTGACACTTTCTAGTTAGTGTGATTACCTCATGTTTTCAAGCCAAGCTGTCTTTGCTGTCTCTGACTCTCACCATTAATAACGACGTGTGCAAACAACCTGCAGTTTCAGTTAATGAATGCAAAATTAAATCTGTACTGTTATACATGCCGTTTTTAATTAGGGAGTCTTGCTGAGCTCTATCTACAGTGTGTTTCAAAACAAAAAAAACCAAAGAAACACTTTCACACAATCACAAGACAACTGAATATCTAACTAAAAATGAACAAACTTGAGAAACAACAAAGCTGTATCCATTGTCCAGGTGTTGATGTCTTACCTGAGCCACTAATCTCTGGTTCTCCAGGAGCCAGGTCTCCCTCATGGCAGCCTTCCTGTCAAATCTCCTCGCCATCTGTTCCAGCTTCTCCTGTCTGATCAGTTCATCTCTCAGGACACGTTCCCGCTCGTGCTCCGCCCGCTCCAGACGCTCCCAGGCCTGCGCGCAGACGATGAGATGGATCATGAGGATTTGCAGTTTTTGATAATTATAGATACATGGTATAATACTGTTTACGGTGCATTTTTTTGTTTGAGCCCACCTTAGTGAGTTTTAAAACCGCCTTGCTGGAGCTGTAGGGGACTGAGTCATGATCAAGGACATGTTCATTTTAGGGCAGCTCTTTCACAGTTGAAAGCAGTGTTGGGCACATAAGAGATACGTAAAAGAAGATAAATGATTTTTACAGTGCTGGTGTTTAGGGATTTTTTTTTCCTTTCTGCCTTTATTTTATTTTCTTGTTCAGGTAACTAACTGCTGTGTTCTTGTGTCATTTTTGTAACGTCTATCTTTGTACATATTCAACTGAAGAATTAATAAAAACTTAAATGACAAAAAAGCAGTGTTGGGGAGTCCACTATGTTTATGCTACAATAGCGTCTTCTTCCTCTTCTTTTTTTCCATTTTATAGCAGGTGCCGTCCAACATGAAGGTGCATTCCTGTCGCCTTCTATGTTTGAGTGTGGACTAGGGTTTAATATGCCCTTAACTAAAAAGCCCAGATCGGACAAAAACACTGGCTCTAATGAGGGACTTTCTTTTTTGCATCAGGGAGGAGTGAAGTGAGGGGTATTCCGTTGGTTTCCTCTGCAACTTCACTGCTAGATGCCACTAAATACTACACACTGAACCTTTAAATTACAAAATAAATGCAATTGTAAGATGTAATCAAATTACAGTTACTAATTGATTTGGTGATTACAAAGGGGTTAGTCATCAGAAAGTAATGATGAAGTTATTAAAATAGTTACGTTGCTTATTTCATTTTTTACAGGGTAAATAATAATGTAACCTATTACATTACAAAAGGAACCATCCCAACACTGACAAATTGATTTTAATTTGTAATTTTTTACCGTTGCAATGAGAAAAAGATCCCAGCATTGTCTGTTTTGAACACATTCTTGGTTTTTTTCCTGAACTCATTTTTATTTTGCTGTCAGACTGACTGGTATCCGTTTTGCAGAGACTGGCTTTACATGAAAACAGTGGATTGTGACAGCATGACTGACATCATTTTAGTCAGAAATTCTGCCATTTTTCCACTTTTTCGATGTGTTTGCTGCTGAGGCATCTCACCTTGTTAATATCAGCGACCAGGGCTCCCTCTTTAGGCGTGTAGACCCTCTGGTTGTTGGCCCTCATGCGACTCTGGATGGTGAACAGCAGCACCTCGAGGTTACCCTTCTCCTGGAACCTGAAAAAGGTCAAACACAAAGTGAACTTCAGCCACAAGGGGCGCTGCAGAGGCCAAATCAGATGTCAAAATAAATGAATATGAAATATACATAGAAAAATTTACAAAATGATCACAATCGCATTCTATTGCATTCATTATATTAATATTTAAATGAAGATGGGAATTTTAATGTCGTCTTATTGGAAATTAAAATACTGACTGATGTGTGAATACATGTATAAATGTTTAAATTTTAGGTTATAAATCTAAACCTAGAAAGTGCACTGAAAATACACTAAATGTTTTTTGTTTTAAGCTTTTCTTTGTTGTTCATTTCTGTGTCTGTTTGGACACAGACTGTACGTAGGAAGTGGACGTCACCATGACGTCTCCAATTGGCTTTTGGACCACTGTTTTGAAGTTTGCATTTTTAAGCGTTGCCATGTAGGTTCTTTGAAGCCAGAAGTGACCATATTTTGACAAATGGGCGGAGCTGGAGGAGCATGTGCAGTGATGGGTGAGTTAATACTACATGCTAGTTTACTGGCACAGTAAAACAGTAACCTTTATCAAACATTTGTGTAACTAAATCATATGATGGTCTTGTTCTTGTAACTTATTAACCACAATTACAGTAGA
>JAPQRN010000016.1:5598019-5635466 GCA_037367275.1 Coranthus polyacanthus
CTTTCCATTTGGACGGAGAGGAGAGAGCTGCAGAATGAAAGTCTGGTGTGTTTTATGTATTGATCTGATATTGGCTCTCTTTTGGTCAAATACTGACCCAAAGGTATCAGTGACAATGGCCAATCTATTTAGTTCAGTTCTGTTATTCTATGTATGATATTTAATATTAACATATGTAACTTCATGTATATTACTTAAGTGTTGTACAAAATGCTTAAAAAAATAAATCTCCTCTTACATTTACAACAAAGGGTCTGAACAACAATAGTTTTTACCAAGTTGCTGGTGCATTATTATTTACTATTATATAAATAATTCAGTTGATTTATATGTATTTATGTTCCATTTACATTAATAATTTAGAAAGCAATGTTTAAAGTCAAGCTTGATGTTGCTTTACACCTAAACTAATGCTACCAGTCTCTTCCACTATTGAGACATATTGCTTATGAAATAAACACTGGTATCGGATCAGCGCTCTCTACAGGCTCATACACAAAGCCTGGGAATCGGTGTGGGACCGGTCCATCCCTAGCTACAAACAAAGGATGATCGTATAAATACGATGCACTGATGTAGATCAGGGGTCTCAAACCTCGTTTCCTAGTTGGAGAGAGCTACTTGTGTTTTAAATTATTAGTAACATTTATTCAGATGCCTGACCTCAGACCAGCTGAACAAGCTTCTTTTGCATTAACATTTACAAAATGTTTGTATACAACAGTCACTTTGGATCACTTCTAAACTGCTGCCGGAAAGTTAGTATGAAGTTTGGTGAAGGGGTGCTCAATGGTACACCTTTACCGACCGATATGCTCGTATCACAAACAAGAGGAAAAATTATGCTATGCTATTTCCCACTCATTATTAAAAATAGTATATTTTTTTGCGGGTTATTTTACTCAGTATTGTCAAATCTGGTGTGTGGTTGCTAAATATTGACATTGCTTGACTAAATGTTTTGCTTAATTGACAGGTGGCTTGCAAATAATCATGCTGTGCCAGAAGGGGGCGCTGTGTCTGGAAAGTTGATTGGAAAGAGATCTGCACCTGCACATTTGTATGTAGATGTTCTTTGAACCTTCAGCCGGGAGCAGTGAGGGACTGGTAGCTACCGGCTGAAGACCGCTGCTGTAGTTAAAAGTACCGATTCAAACGAGTTCATCCTTAAAACATGAGGAGTGGAGTACTTTTACTGAAGTACAGGACATGAATACTTCCATGTATGACTTCTGACTATATGAACTTGTTGCTTGTGTGTGTGTCTTTACCTGAGTTCGTGGCGGACGAGACATTTCTGATAAAGAACCGTGTAGCGGCTCTGACAGCAGTCAGCATTGCTTTACCTAAATATCGGCACAAACATAAAGAGAAATGCTCGTTTATTCAACATGAATTCGGTATTTGGTATGGAGAAAGTGTCGTCGTTATGACTACGGCAGCCGTTGAGTCGTGTTTGGTTAGCGGGCGGTCAGTGGCTAGCTTATGAGACATGTAGCCACAGCTACTGCTTCGTACATTCTTACCTTTCAGTTCCCGAGTTACAACCACAGACTGTGTGTTTACTAACTATCAACACGTAAAGCAAACCGTCCGCACTGGCTGAATCCAAATATCCCGACTTCAGCGGACACGAAATGTTGCGCAATTTAGGATCCGCATCCTACCTTTTTTTGGGAGCGACACTTCCGGTCACTCTTCATAATAAAACCCCTTCTTCTTCTTCTTCTTCTTCTTCTTCTTCGCTGATTTGCAAGCGAATAGTATAACCTTTGCATCGGTAACAAACAGTGACTGTGTAACATATCAGTAAATCAGTAAGAGTAAATCAAGCATATCAGCTGAGGGAAAAAATGGAAGACAACAAGCAAACAAACAAAAAAGTAAAAAAAAAAAAAAAATAGAAGAAAAATAAAAATAATAACAGAAGGTTTGCTGAAATAATAAGGGTTTAGGCTTACCTGGTGAAAGGCTGCTTATGGTTTTAAGTATAAAAATAAAATTAAAAATGAAATAAAATTCTATGACATTGAGCTTACCTTGGTTCTCTGACGTTTCTGAGGTTCTGTCAGTTCAAAGTTTGTAGTATTAGTTCATACGGGCTCATACACAGGTAGACAGATACTCAGACTGAAGGGCGCAACAAATCACTATGTAGTTGTCAGACCTGTTTGTACGGGAGGATCTGTAGCTCTTTAGGGTTGGTTAATATCTTGTTCAAGGTGTGTTGGCTCGGAAAATAATAATTTCAAATGACCATGACTTTGATCTATTCAATCATTTTCCACTGTGTGTGTTGTGAAGTTTGGTACCGAAGGTCCCCTTTGTTTAGCTTCCGTCACACAGGGTGGGTAGTAGTGTACCAGAAAGCTGCCAGAACTAACACAAAGCAAGTCACTCACTTGTTGTTCACATATAGCAAGTTTCAAACAAAACAAAAACTCAGACAGTCAAAATACCACCGATGTCTTATAACCTTCACCAGACGATAATATTATGTTATAGTTCTCTAAGCTCACTTTTTTTTTTAGCAAGAAAACAGCCACAGTGAAACGTTTGGGATATTTTCCGTATGCTTTGTGTAGCTGCGCTGTAGACCTGTTTTGAACTGTCCATACAAGGCCAGAACTGCCACAGTTTTGTCTGAACCTCATACCAACAAACAGCGAACTCAGCAAACATAGCAACACTGTCAGGAACGTCCTACCTTCATAAGCATAAGCATAAGCATAAAAGAAATGTTTTGAGTTCAGCATCAAACTTCATTCCTTCACTCGCTGAGAGCTGTCTCCAGCGGGGGAAAGCAACGGCGTGAAAAGATGAAGGAATGAATGAATGAATGGAAAGAAGTCTGTGTCGGAGGCTGTGAGGGCAGACCAGCAAACTCTGGGCCAGTCTGGCTCACTACTAACTCTACTGGTACAAAGTACTGTCCCAGGTCTGCCTGACACGTCCACACTGATCTCAAAATCATTATTTCTAAACACACTACAACTTAAGGTAAGTTTTGAACATTTTAAAGTACAAATATCACAAATAACTCATTTAAGGCAAGGTATGTGACTGTTCCCTATTCAGGAAATATTTGCTGTAAGAAAATAAATGCGCATTTGTTGTGTGCATGTGAGTGTGAGCGACAAACAGGGCCCTTTGAATTTAAGCAGAGGCTGGAAAATATAGACCAAAAAGTTCATATGCTCAATGGAAGCACGTCCTTTATATATTGAGAAGGAGTACAATATTTGGATTTTATTTGCTTTATCACGGTGATGCACGCGCTCAGCCTGGTGACACAACATGACCTATTTAGTCTATCAGTTGTTCATCTGCATGAACCCTGTACGAGTACAGTAACGTCTTACATGAACGAGAAGTCAAATGGGTGTTTGGTCGGAAGAGAAACTCTAAAACTCTATCAAAGTTTGACTGAGCAAAATGAATTTGATCTGCTTCTGTGTATTATGTGACACAGACACAGGCTTGTTTAAGATACATTTCACCAAAGTGTATGTTTTCTAGTTGCACAAATGTGCATGACATGGATCTATATGATCAATTGTGTGCAGTGAGGTTTTTGGTGCAGCGGCTTCCCTTTTGTTTACTTTCCGACCACAGAGGTTAAGGCTTGCAAAACACGTGACACGAGAATTACCAAATAAATCACTTATTTTTCCTGCCTGTATAGTCCTAATATCACATAAACGTACCTCGTGTGCTCATGCTTATTTGTTGTGTGACTTTGATCTTACTTATTGATATGATGCAGTACATATAACATGTATTCATCCCTTTGAATTCAAACGGAGGCTTGAAAATATTAACTAAAATGTGAATAACCTATGCAGTGGGAAAAAGTCCATCGTATATTCATGTTAAGAATGTGCATAATATCTGGATTTTATTTGCTGATGTAACACTTAACTAAAGAGGAGTTTGCTTTATTGTTTGACTATGCGTGCATGTTTTCTGACTTAGATACCGAAACTATTGTAAAAAACATATTTTATTCATTATTCCCAGATTTTCACATCAAACTATAATTTGGTAATAAAATGTACTGCACTGAATAAAGGGTGTGATCTACTGACTGGTATCATTGTACCTGTACCATGTACTTGTGCTTTACCTCTTATCTCGTCAATGCATATGTATTTCAAAGTACAAACACTGACCGTGGTGACACAGCCTGACCTATTTAGTCTATCAGTCATTCATCAGAGTGAACGCTGTACGAGGAATGTTTTATATTCATGATAAATAAAACAGTGGTGAAGTAAAATGGGTGTCTTGTCAGCGAGAGTTTAGCTAAAAAATCAGATTGACGTACATGACACAGTCACAGGTTTGTGTGAGACAGTGTCTCTCTCTTGTGCGGTATTTATATGACCACTTCAACTCAAATCCACTTCTCTGGGAGTTATCAAGTAAAACATCAAGCTGCTTGTTATATCACCACAGACTGACTGATTAATTCGTTTCCCAACAGTTTCTGAAGTAGAGCTATAGGTTCCTGGATGTGTGGGTCTGGAGACACCCTCAGGTTGTCTCTAAAACGCAGTTTGCCCAACAGTAACCTTAAGAGCTCTGCAGAGTTCGAACTTTGACAAAGACTTTGTGACTATGTGGTGCTCAGCAGGGCTGGGCTAAGGGGAAGAGAGACTTTATAAAAGACCCAAGTCGGGGTTTCAGCGTACTAGTTTAAGACTGACAGTCCTGGGGACCACGAAGGAAACAACTTATTTAGCCCATGATGGGTTGTAGCAGGTTAGGTCTGTTACTGCTGCTGAGCAGCTACGCTTTGGCTCGTAAGTGGGAACCTATTCTGACTTAAATTAAGCAACTTTTAGAAATAACTTAATAATTATATTTATTATTAATTGTTCTGTTTAGAACTAATTATTTAGTGAGCTGTTAACTTTACAACGGTACATCTTTTTACAAAATACAACGTATATGTAATAGTATGATCACAGATGTCTGATATCTGCTGCATGCCATTGTGCAAATATACACAGTAAATATGCACACTAAATATCGCCTACTTTATAATGTAATTGTATGGCGTGGAGGGGATAAGAGATTTTTTCTGAATGAAATATACTGTCATTTAAATGTCGAATACGCTCAAACATGTTGTCAGTGCATTTGAAATGATAATCTTTCTCTTTAAAATGTCTTTTCAGAACAAGGCAATGACAACAATGATCAAACTTCAGAATGCCAGTGTAAGTTGTTTACTGAACACAGTTACATTCAGATTGAGGCCGATCATCAATCCACTCAACTTTAAATAACCTAGAAAATTTCAGATTCGTATTAAGTTTGTATAAATCAAAAATGTTTGGTCAAGGATTCAGAGAGCTTGATCGAAATAGTGATTCCATGTTGTTGTTGTTGTTGTTGTTGTGACGAATTTGGCCAGAGCAGAATGACCCCCTTGTACCTGGAAACATCTCTGTTTGTATAGGGAAGATAAGACTGGGGGTAGACAGTATGTTGTTGCAAAACAAGCCTGCCCACAGATCCATGGTGTTCCTGCTAAACTAATCAACGTGACCTGTTTTGTGGAGATAGCACCAGTGGCTGATGGACTCTGTGCTGTTTATAATGTGACACAATAGCTCCTGTTGTCACTGTTGTCCAAAGGTCTGCTTAAAGATGGTGATGTGGAAGTTTGACTGTGAATGTGTGATACAGGAGAACAGAATTATCCTGTAGGTCTGTTACGAGGATGAACTTGTCTTTAAAATCAGTGTTGGCTTGAAATGATTCAATCAGCATTGAAGACAAAGATCAGTGTAATCATGCGATAATGTCTTGTTACAGTGGCATCCAGATTCAAGACGTATAAGAGGTATGTCTATCAGTACACCACAGAGAGCAGAAATGGAGTAGTGGGCACTGCGAACCTGAGGAATGGCCCCAAAGTCTCTTGTCAGGTACGTGACTGTTCTTCAGGTCACCTGATAACATAAGCCTCTTATCTGATCCGAGTTCCCTCCCAGACCGTGTCCCTCCTGACCCCCATGTCACCTATCTGTAGGTTGAGATCGAAGTCCCCCAGATGTGTAGCTTCATCATGCATGCCAGGGACTGCGTTCTCAGCGAGGTCTCCGTCATGGATCCGCAGGGCCAGCCGGTCTACACCCAGGCCCCCAGCTCTGAGGCCTTCAGCGCTGCCATGGAAAAGTTAGTGGCAATCGTTCATTACATATGCAGTAACCCAGAGCTGCCAGTCTTTGAAACAATCTGACAAAATCATATCATATTACACTTCTCACCTCATTCTACAAAGTGCTTTTAGGCAATAAAGTCCTTTCATTATTTATCTGTCTATTATTAAGTGACAATATTTATCATCTAAATAATTCTATTTAGATATATCAGGTTGTTCCGTAAAGTGAGAATAAATTACAGACCCTTATATAGTTCATATACATATACATCTTTGGAAAACTACATAATTAATTTGTAACACATCTTCTCAATTCAGCAGCAAAAGCTACTTAATATCACTTTTCTTAAAAAGAAAATATAATTCAGAATAAAATATATTTCATTTTGTAATCTGTCAGAATCGATTAATTGGTTTGAGTAATTCTTTAAGAAAAAAAAAGTCAAAGTTCCAGCTTTTTAAATGTGAATATTTTCTGGATTCTTTGCTCCTCTATGACAGTAAACTGAATATCTTTGGGATGTGGATCAAACAAGACATTTGAGGTCGTCATCTTGAGCTTTGGGGAAACACTGGTTGACATTTTTCACCGTTTTCTGATATTTTACAGACCAAACAACTTAATCAACAGATTGATCAGTGATAAAAATAATTGTGAGTTGCAGCTTTGTATGAAACAGGTCTAGAATAGACCCACTCATGTGTTCTCATATTATTATTAGATTACTAGTTTTCAAACTTTCTTCTCACTAAAGAAAGTTGTCTCCCCACTGCTCTGTCAGTTTATGATTTGCAAGCAATTCAACCAAAAGCTTATATTTAATTTGAATGGCCTTTAGAGGAGGTGAAATGACCCAGGATTTTACAATGAAAAGGAAAGATTACAGTAAAAGAAGAAGCAGCTTTTTCTTCTCGTCAGTTATGTAGCAAATCACTGGGTTTGGCAGTTTTCAGTCATACATGATGAATCCTCAGCTGTCAGATTTTTTTTTTTTATCAGCTCTAATAAATGAGTGTGTAAAGGGACCTAATAGAACGATACTTTAGCAGAGTCCAAACCAGTCTGTCTATGTTGAATAAATAGCTCAAAAACAATCACGTCTTGCCAAGTGGAACAGATTATAAAACAATCTGTTTAAACATGGAGTATGCCCATATTCATTTGCGTGTTGAAATATAACACAGCGGTGTGTCTCTTCTTACACCAGGAACCCTCTCAAGTTCACCGGTATGCATCTGTACCCCGAGGCAGATGAGCCAGTCAACATCCTCAACATTAAGAGAGGAATCATTTCTGCCCTCATGGTCCCAGCCGCTGAAGAAGATGCTAGAGTTATGGTTAGTCTCTGCACAAATCCCAATAGATTCAGTGAAAATAGATGAAACTGTGCTGCTGCAAATGCATAGACACATTTGACAAATCACCTTTATTTACCACAGCATGCAACTGTAAGTAAATATGTATTTATTTTCTAAAAGGCCAGATCCACGTGCGACCCTTGTCCCTCTTGTATTTTAAAACCAATTTTCATGAGCTCATCCATTCGATTGCTGTTTTTTTTTTTCAGAGCACTGTGCACGGCGAGTGTCTGACAGACTATGTGGTCAATGCCAGGAAGGACATCGCTGTAGATGTGACCCTGAACAGAGATCTGTCCCAGTGTGACCAGTTTCACAGCAGAGAAATGGCCAACAGCCCCCTGGCTCTCCTGCAGAAGCTGGTAAGACTTAAGTACCTACTGGCTCGAACAACATCTCACTGTGGGATGAACACGCATCGCTTATCATCTTATCGATGAAGACGCTCATAAAAGATGGAATTACTTTTGGCAAGTTTATTTGTATAACACATTTCAAACATGAAGCAAATTCAATATGCATTACATAACAAAAAGGAACATCCAGAGGAAAATAAAGTGCTTAAAAAAAACTTTAGGGCAAGTTTTCAACTAAAGCAAAGGACACTCTCTTTGCTTTCTTCTGTGTAAACAAGGTGAAGAACAAATGAAATGAAATGAAAAATCAGTGGCTCTGCTGTTCGACTGCCAGTCACTGTATATAATGCAGTTTAATTCACTCAAACTCTTTGCTGCTTATGTGGCCACAGCGAAGTTCAAATAAAGTCTGAAGTCTTTGTTCCTCTCCACCGTTAACGTAAATGTGCAAACATTGTGCATTTTTGTTTTCAGCATCGCCCCATGTCCAAGCTGATCTCAAGCACTCAGAAGTGCAACTACCAATTTGACAACAAGGGGAAGCACATCACAGCTGCTATGTGCACTGAAGACCACATCTACCTGCCCTTCTCCCACGAGTAAGTCTGTACCCTTTACATGTGTGGACATATTGTACACTACGGAGGTCGCTAGTCTGTATTGGCAGAAGTTAATATTAGACGTTGCATGTGGAAATAATGACTCCAGATTTTTTAGGATTAGTTTGATGATCAGTTCCTCATTTATTGATTAATTACTTTGAATTTGATGTTCAGTGATTCAGGTTTATTTATTTATTACTCTGACTTATGTAGATGCTCAGTTCAACAGTTACCCAGTTTCTAAAGTGAATGATAGCTCATTTCAGACATGCAAACTATCATTACCACCTTAACGCCTTTAAAAATCCAGTACTGGTCGACCTCTAGTACAACATGATGCCTTTAGCGTGACCTTTTCATGTGATTCTCAGGGTCAATGGGATGTCATCTGTGGTGACTCAGGAGCTGAGCTTTCAAAACTCTAAAAGAATCAACAACAGAGTATTTGGTGAGTGATGATTTGTGGATATATGCTTAGTATCGGAAGGCTTCTTTTACAAAGTATTTCACGACAGATTGTTGCCCTTAAATGTAATTAGTAATGTGTTCCAGGAGCCACTGTGAATGTATAATGTATTAACACTTGTAGAGATGTAAACTGTAAGTACATATAAACACAAAAGCAGTGTTTTCTCAGGCAAAAATGGTGATGACCCAATTTTATGTTGCGCTTTTATTTTTAGTCAGAGTGAAAATCAGTAAACAAATATGAAAATAATGTTGCAATCTGCAGCATCACTAAATATTGTACACCGAAAGTTTTCTGCGTCTGTTTTCACATGGCATGAAATGGGTAAAATCGATATAACATTGTAACATAATAAAAAATAGTGCGAATTTATTACCTCATAAAACATCTTGAAGCATCTCATCTGCATTTTGAATGGGTTTGATGTGGCAACAAAAACACCTTTCTTATCTTTCAATTAGGAAATTCAATACACATATCGTAGCATTGTTACGTATTTTATTCAGTTGGCGACCTAATAAAAAAAAGTGTGTGACCCATTTTGGGCCCTGACCCTAAGTTTGGAAAAGGCTGCACTAGATGAGTGGTCTCCTGGGCTAAATGGCACTAAATGGAACAAAGCCATCTTAATGTTATCAGTAACACCTGTGATTTACCTGCTTTTACAAGCCAAACTGTCTGCTGTGCAAAAGGTCTAGGGGTATGCAAGTTTTAATGTAGCCTAAGTGTATTCTGATCACCACTCATATTTTGTTTTCTAAATGTATGTATTCTGCTACTCCCTCAACACTATACTGTATATTTTGGCACAGACGTGAACACCAACGAGAGGAGGCCGCTCCACTTTGAAGACCCTGACGACAAAGCTCCAATCCAGACCAAAGATGCCGCTCTGAACACCCTGCGTGACCTCTTGGCTTTGGCTGGCACCGACCAGGGTCAGAAGAGGACCAGCCTTTTCCATAAGCTGGTGTCCAGCCTTCGCGCCCTGAGGAATGAGACCCTGAGCCAGACTGTCACCGAGATGCTGGAGTCATCTTCGTGGCTTACCTGGCAGGCCCTGGTTCAGTGTGGAACCCCAGAGTGCACCAGCGCCATGCTTCAGGCCATCAGGACCATTGACGGAGTTTCGCTTGAGGTGGACGCCTTGGTCTACGCGCTGGGTCTTCAGGGTAACCCCGATGCTGCCCGTGTCCGAGATATGCTTAGCATGGCCCAGTATAAACAGAGCAGGGCTATCATGTACGCTCTGGCCAACGCAGTCAAGAAGTAAGTTCCTCAAATCATCCATTAAATGCTACAACACAGAAACATAGAGACCTGTTGTCTTTTAATAAACTTCCATGTTTTATGCCCATTTTCACAGTTGACCACTAGAGGGAGTCATATTCTCACATACACCTGTGACAAAGTAGCGAAAAATGATCATTTATCATGAATGTGTCTTGTAAAGCCGTCAGGGTTTCTTGTGTGCAAACCTGGGACAAAAATCTGTCAAAATACACATTAAATGTTTGCTTTACAAATTTAATAAAGAAATAAAATGTATTTAAATTAAAACAAAAACAAGTAACACATAAATCAAGAACATCTGATGTTGAAAAACAATCTAGAAACAATTAAGATTTCACCAACAGAATATTACATTGAATGTCCACAGAAAATCATTTTCAAAGCTGTAACTTCATCTGAACAAAGGCGTCTATATTTCTTTCATTCCCTTTATTTTCAGTTTATACAATTCACAAAAAGGGGTGAAAAACACACAAAGCACAAATACTAGACTCCAACCACCATCAAACCAACAGACACTGAAGAAAAAACAAAACAACACAAACAAAGATCATCATATTGACTTTAACGTTTGAGGATCACTTTGGATCCCAAAGCTGCAAAACCCTTTCACATAATTTCAGAATCAAGTCTCAATAGCATCTAAAACATCGTCATTTCTGTCTCTCGTCCGCAGATTCCAAAAAGAATTGGTTACTCCAGTGGTCATAGATGTGTCAAAGTTCATGGAAACACTTTTGAAAGACGACTGCTCAGGAGAACCCGGCCCTGAGTTTGACCCCGGGCTTGACCCAGACCCTGTGGAGCTGACCTTCCTTACACTGAGGGTACCGATCATTCAAGCATCTCGCATACTGCTGTTGTTCTGTGATCAGTCAGGTCCTAACGGTAAATCTAGCTCGGGTTGCGGTGTCCTATATTCTAACACTTTTTTCCCTCCTAATCTTTAGGTTGTTGGTGAGATGGGTAACACAATGCGAGCTGCCAATCCCAGCCTGATTTCTACTATTCTGCGATGTGCAAAGAGAACAGATATCCCGCTATCAAACCAAAAGGCAGCTATACAGGCCTTTAGAATGATGGACATAAGTGATGAGGTACAGTAACAGGCTCCTTTAGGCTCTTCTTTTGAGAATTTCTTTTATTTTTTATTTTCATTCATTCTTTCAGTTTAGTTTTGGTTACTTTTACGAGTGCATAAGTAGTTCTAGTTTTATTTTTTACTTTGAGGAACTGACTAGTTTTAGTTCATTTTATTAGCGTTAGCATTACTAAGTCCAGTTTATTGATATAGCACTTTTCATACGACAAGCACAGACTCAATGTGCTTCAAAATACAGCAAATAGATGACATATACATGACATGTCAAAAACATGTAAGATAAAAAAGATGCTGCATGCACTGCATATAAAAACATATGATAAAAACTGGACTAAAGTATAAAAGCATTATTACTAAGGGATAGTGACAATAGTAAAGATTCTAAATAGCGCCAATTCTTGTGAAAAAAATGCAGCAGACTTAGAGCAGAGTTTATTGTCGGTAAGACCTTTCCTCAATGAACTGAAGGATCAGTGAGCGTGTCGTTAATGTAGCAGGAAGCTACGTGATAGAAATAGATTTTAAAACCAAGTCTTTTTATTTACTGGGAGTCAGTGAAGAGAAGTTAAAATGGGAGTGAGATGTTTAGATCTTTTGGTTTTGGAAACTTGTCTAGCTGCAGTTTTACTTTTTCATTTATTACGAGGAAAGTATTGATTTATAGAAGCTGAAAAAGTAGGATGAAGTAATATATGATTCAAAGAAAAATATGGTCCCGTGTTGTGCAAAAACGTTTATTCTTGCACACCGTTGGGGGAAAACAAAAACCCAGCTATTGTGTTGTTTTATTTAGCTTTTTATTGTTTCCACTGCTCAGTATTCACTTTATCTTATCAAGGTTCTTGAATTCTCTTGAACCTGACGCGTCTGCCTGAGAGCAAATATCTCATTACCTCAATCATTGTCAATCATAGGTCAGACGTGGTCTCATGGAGGTGTACCTGGACACTCAAAGCCCTGCTGAGAAACGCATAGCAGCCTACCTGATCCTAATGAAGAACCCAGACGAAGCCGTAGTAAGAGACATCATGAACAATCTGGAGAATGAGAGCGAGGAGCAGCTCAAGAAATTTGTGGTCTCCCACCTGGAAATTATCCACTCGACTAAAGAACATTTAATTAACTATGAGTAAGTATTCATCCAACAGTTTTGATATTAGTGCATTGGCCAGCTTTCCCCTCCTGACAATGGGTGGAAATCACAGACTGCCCACAGGTTGGGCTTCCAGGTCACGTCAAACCCCACAGAAACACAAACCTCCACACCCAAACCTCACACACACACACACACACACACACACACACACACACACACACACACACACACACACACACACACACACACACACTTCACCCTGCGGCAACATTTTGTTTGAAACCTGTATACGCCATTAAACTTGAGTAGTGTTATTCTGACACTTTATTATATTATTATACTAAAACCTTCTTTGTTGCTGTTGCTAAAGAGTCTGGAAGATCATTGATTCAGCCTTTACAAACCAGCGGTCCCCCACACTCAAGGACTGTGTTGGAAAGTCCTGCTCCTACATGTTAGACTCTTCGGTGGGCTCGGTCCAGAGTAACATTATCTTCGATGCCACTAACACCTTACCTAAGGAAGTGATGCTGGAGACGACTCTAAAGGCTTTTGACTACGATGTTAATATCTTCGAGGTACGTTTTCAAGAGAGTTGTTGTTTTTAATTGGTCAAGACATACTAGTGAGCTTTGTAAAGACTTCAGAACATTCAAAATGTCCCTCTTTTTAAGGTTGGTGTTGAGGGAACGGGGTTTGAGCCAACAATTGATGCTCTGTTTGGAGAAGATGGTTTCTTTCCTGACTCCATGTCCAAAGTCATGTACTGGGCAGAGGACAATTCCCAGATGCTCCGAGACGTTTTGGCCCGAATCGCCCCTGAAGGAAGCAGAATGAAGAGACAGGTGAGAAGAAATGTGCATTCCCATAAAGGCACATGATAAAATACAAATAAAGTATCTCTCTTCAACTCATAAAGCTACATTTTACACTTTTGGTTCCCCGTACAATGCAACACATCCTGTGTTTAATATTTCGCCAGGTCCCAGATGGTCTTCTGAGGGATATCACGCATGGTGTCCAGAAGCTGATGAATGACATCCGTTCCTCTCCTGCTCCTGAAGCGACTGCTTACCTTCGCTTTCTGGGCAATGAGATGGGATACATGAAAACCAGTGATATTGAGAATATGGTCGGCACTCTGTTCATGTACCATCACGTGTTCTTCAGAATTTTACCAACCAAGGTTAGATCTTTTGTTTCTTTTACTTTTGTAAATCCAGTTATCCAGTACTGACAGTCTTCCTTTAACACAGTTACACTTTGGTTATTCGACTAAGAAGGAGCAAGGGTTCATGTTAATACCTATTGAGATGGTAAATGGACTGTATTTCTTTGGCGTTTTTCTACCTTACTGCCGAGTCTTGCCAAAGGGCACTTCTTCCCTTTTTGTGGACAACCCACTCTATCTCCTCAGCCACAGCCGCCCAATTTACAAAAGTCACAACTTTTAGCCCACTTCCACATCAGTAATCGCTGCTGATAGAAATCTGTGACTCCACAAGTCATCTGTTTGTGTAATCTGTTTCTTTCCATCAGGCCTTTTTTGCATTGACTTCCAGTACTGAAAATGAAGCCTTTGCACATTACATCTTCATGGAGAACAGCTTCTCTCTTCCCACCGCCTCTGGCTTCCCTCTGAAGTTCTCTCTCGCTGGTGTGTTTGCCCCTGGGGCTAAAGGAGGCCTGACCTACTCTCCTGGCATGGTAACTTAGCTGCTCTTGACCTTTCCTTCTATGCTTGTCCCTTTCGTGTTTTGTGTCATGTTTGTAGACTTTTTCTACAGAGCTATATTTTTCTGTCATATTCTTTTTTTTAATTTTTGCTGTACATTTTTTATTTTTATCTATGTTACATTGATCTATATATATTATATACGCACATTTCTTTCACATATTTTTGTATGTAACACTCCTCTTTCTCTTCTACTTTGTTATTTGTTCTCAGTTGTTATTTCTGCTCCTGTTTACACTGAGAGCAAAGAAAAATCTGAAGTCAAATTCCTTGTATGTTTTACATATACTTGGCAAATGAAGCTGATCTGATTGTTTTTGTAGGGTGACCTGTCCTTCATGCCCTCAGTTGGGCTAGAATTCATCACCCAGATGGGTGTGCACATTCCAGACTATGTGGACGCCGGACTTGAGATGCACTCTAATATGTACCATGAGAGTTCCCTCAACGCTAAGGTCACCTTCAACAGAAACCAGATCAAACTGTCCATCCCGGCTCCCACATCAAACACTCAGCTGTTCAGCGTTAGGTGAGTCTGTAGCTGTTTTTATCATATTACAGGTTCTCACAAACAGCGTAATTATAGTCTTTGTTTTTATTTTTTACTGTTTCAGTTTGTTTTTTTATTACAGATTGGTTTTAGTTAGTTTTGTACACAAGTAGTTTTAGTTTTGTTTTTGTTCTGAGGAATTGACTAACTTTAGTTTAGTTTTATTTAGAAAACACACAAACCATTATTTATTCAAAGTCCCATATTGGGCAAATGAAAACAAAGCTGATTTTACCTGCAAAACAAAATAGATTTATTTCCGTTAACAAAATGATTTTTTCATTGCTAGTTTTAGTTTTAGTCTTAGCTTTTGTGAACTATAATAACCCTTCTCACAAGTCAATAACTTTTCTTTCTCTTTCTTTTTTTTTTTGTGAATACAGCAACAAGCTACTGTCAGTCTCCTCTGGTCAAACAAAGATAGTGCCTTCCCTGGTGGAGGACCGAACTGACTCAGCTGACTGCCAGCCCCTGCTCAGTGGTCTGAAACTCTGCACAATAGTTCGTTACTCCAATGCAACCTCCAATGACCAGGCCCCGTATTACCCACTCACAGGAGAAACCAGGTAAGAGTTGGTGGAGATATTTTACTGAACTGATTAATCCTTATTTGGGTACATGTAGATGGGTAAGATTAGATAGTGAGATTAGTTCATTTGTAAAGATATTCCAGATTTAATAAAACCTGCATTCTTCTCTTAGATTTGCACTTGAGATCCAGCCCACGGGCGAAGTTTCAGAGTACACTGCCACAATCACTCGTGACACACTCAGAGAGGGAAGAGAGGGTCGGCACAAAGTAGACTCTCTGACGCTAAGCTTAAAGGCTGAAGGTACAGTATGACTTTAAAGGTTACCACTATACCACTTCTGAAATGTAAGTGATCTAGAAGACTGATTTGTGATGCTGTTCCTGTAGGAAGTGATTCAACAGAGGCCACGGCGACTCTGAAATACAATCACAATAAGAACATTCTGACCTCCGAGGTTGTCATTCCCGACTATGACGTGGAAGCAGGCATCAAGCTAGCTGTAACTGACAGTGATTTTAAAGGAAAGGCAATGCGAGGTATCACCATCGACGTCACCAACAGGAACATCCCACAGCTGTCTCTTGTCGCACGTACAAGGTACACATTCAACTCTTAATAATGGATAGTAAGTTTAAGCTGAGATGCATTTCACAACATTTTTTAACATAGGGGATTGTGTAAAATGCCTCAAATCCAAATGATTAAAGAATTCAGGATCAAAATACATCAAGTCCCACTTGTCTTTAGTAAGGAGGAAGTAAGTATTTTTTTGTTTTACCAGCAAACAGACTTTTCAACTTACACATTTTAAATGCAGACTTGAAATGATGAAGGATGCCATGGTGCAGCTCCAGATGGCCATCCCCTCTCTGAAGGCTGATGCATCTGTCACTGCAACTTTAAAGACGGATGAGGCTGTAATCATGGACTTAGAAACACTCATCAACCTCCCTGAGACGCTCTTCCAGCAAAAAGCTTCTCTCAAATATGGTATGATAGCAACACTCTCACGTCTTCTGACAGATTTCTAACATCATTTTTTTTTTGTATAACTGCATTTGGACCTTCTCTTTACAGATAATGACAAATTTGAGGTGGAACTGAAATCAAACATGAATTCAGAGATTCAGAGCCTGATCCCAAATGCAGATGAGCATCACAGGCGGCTGCAACAGCTCATCGATGATATGCTGGACCAGAAAGTAGCAAAAACGGACATGAAACTGCGTCACATAGTCACTAAAGGAATTGAGGTAACACTTTGAAATCATTGTATTTAAAATCTCATTTGTTTACCTGTGAGTTTGTTGGTACAGTATCTCACGAACCACAGATTTCTTTTTGATGTGGTTCCTAATTTTATAGTTTTATCAATTAAGTGAGATTTACTTTTATTTATCTGCTTGTCACCCCAAAGGCAGGTAATATTTGGCTGGACAAACTGACAGCACGCTTTCCCTATCTTGCAAATGTGCGCAATAAGAGGAGCATCTCAGATCTCGCCTTGCCAGACCTACCAGAGAAACTGTTCCTTCAGCTGTAAGTGACAACTATAGCTGACATTGATTTGCTTTTACAGATAATGCACATAAACTCTCAGTTAACATTTCTGTTTTACTCCCTGGTGCAGGTGCAAGGATTAAAATGATTTTAATTAAGCATATTTTATTTCAACAGTGATAGCGCGTTCCGTTACCAGTTCAACAAGGATACGGTGGCCATTGCACTTCGTCTTCCACTGGGAGGCAAAACATCAGAAGAGCTGAACATTCCTACCACTCTGTCTATCCCGGTCATAGATCTACCAAAGATAGGCCTTTACATCCCTGCCACAAACTATAGAGTGCCATCCTTTACTGTACCACCTTTGTTAGAGTTTACTGTTCCCCTTCTTGGTCTGGCTGAAGCATCTACCAAGATCAACAGCAACATCTACAGCTGGGAAGGCTCTGTGTCTGGTGGCAACAACACAGAAGATGTCCCCAGCTTGATTGCACAATACAAGGCAACGGCCCAATCACCTTTCAGTCTGCTGTCATACAAGCTTGAAGGTAAACTTCCCCTTAAAATCTCCAGTTCTTCATAGTTACTTAAATGTATCACAGACAATAGCATACATGTAAGATTTTGAAGACTCGTATCTAGTGTCTGACTAGTTATTGATAGCTGGTCTTTCTTGTTTTTCTGTCTGTTTAAAGGAACCGCAATGATGCCAGGAATAGGAGGTGACAATCTCAAGTACCTTGTGAATAGTTCCTTCAGCCATAGCCTCATTGAGGCAAGCGTCAGCATTTTGGAAACCATACGTCTGACAGACACTGAACAACTGAACGCAAGAGCTAACTACAAGGCTGAAGTCTCTAGTCCGCTTGGCCTTCAAGGCTCTCTGTTCTACTCTGGTCAGGCAACTTCCCATCTAGATTCAGATGAAATCACAGGGGATGGCACCTTGGATGGAGCACTTAAAATAGGTTCATTCTACATCGACACTTCCTACACCCAAACTCACAACCTGCATCTGCTCAACAGAGAAGGAAGAGGAGAGTCCACCCTACGCTTCAATTCACCATTCATCCAAGTTCACAACATGATCCAAGGAGTTTATGCAAACTCAGAGTTGAACATTGTATCTAAAACAAATGCCCAGAATGACATGCTTAAGCACATAGCAGAGCTTAAATACAAGGATGCACAGTTAATTCTAAAGTGCAATGCGTTAGCCACAGCAATGGGTAAATCACTTAACAACAAAGTTGAGCTTGGTGTGTCCAGTCAAATGGCTCTTCTTAGAATTGAGTCACAGGCAGATGATGCAACAAATAGGGCATATTCCCTCATAACAAGCTCCTTGAATTCCAATGGGCTTGAGGTAAACTCTGAAGGCTCCCTCATATTTGACACAGGTCGTGGATTGCACAAAGCTTCTCTTACGATTGGCAGAAATGGCCTGACTACAAGTGGAACTAACAACATTCAGTGCAGCCCTGTGACACTTGAGAATGTCTTCAATGGTGCCATAGACAGCAGTGGAGCAGCCATGTCCTCCAAGACCAAAGCAATGGCTGAGGAAAGCAGAGGAGAGCTAAACGTTGAGGGTATAATCACAGCTTCAGAAGCCTCTCTATATGGTGTCCTTAAGGGCCATGCATATGATGCAACCACAAGAAACAATATGAATATTGTATTGAACAAAAGAGCTTTGACCTTTACTGCTGATACTATGGGATCCTTGAGGCAGATGAAAACAGAAAATAGCCACACATTAACTCTTACTCTGTGGACCCTAAATCTTCGCTCCAAGACTAACAACTTCATTTGTGAAGATGTGTTCTACAAGCAAGACACTGAAGTTAAAATGAGGCCATTCGTCATGTCATTAGATGTGACAAACGACCTCAACATTTACGACGCCAGTTTGAACAACGAGGGCCACATGAAGCTTGAGCCAATTAAAGTGGACTTAAGTGGAAGTATTAAAGGAGCTTATGGAGAAGAACACAACATCAAACATACCTATGAAATTAATTATGCTGGCATGGACGGTGCATTAAAATACAGCACATCTGCAAATGTAATGGACGCCCAGTTGAGTCACAGCTGTGAACTTGAGTTTGCTGGACTATCCTCCAAGTCAAACTGTGAAGCAAGAATTAATTCTAGGCCTTTACGTTTTGAAAGTACCATACGTACAGTGGCGCTGCCCTTCAGCCTCACTATTGATGGACTTGTCAACAGCGATGGAGAAATTAATCTGCCTGGAAAACACACTGGACAGCTGTACAGTAAATTTCTGGTTAAAGCTGAGCCCATGGCTCTTGCCTACTCTTATGACAGCAGGGTATCAACCACACATATGCTTACAAGTGGAGAATCCTCAACTAATTTAGACAACAAATGTGATGCTCTCCTGACACCAATAGACCAGTCTCTGAACTGGAAAATAAAATCCAAGATGAATGACCATACTTATGACCAGGACTTCAGTGCTTACAATAATCCTGAGAAGGTTGGAGTCGAGTTTTCAGGAGTTATCTTAACAGATATTTTCAGCAGATTCAGCAGACAGAAAAGGTCAGTACCAGAAAATCAAGAATTCAGTATGATTGGGTTCCTTAAATACGACAAGAACAGTGACTGTCACATCATTGAGATCCCATTCATTGAGAGCTTTCCTGCTGCATTTGATCAACTCAAGACTACACTTGTTCAAGCTTTAGAATCACTGCAGCAGTTCATCAACAATCTCGATATTAATCAGCTGATCATGGACTTTAGAGCCAAGTTAGACCAGTTTCCAACACACGTGAATGACTTCATGCGAGAAATGGACCTCGAGAACAAAGTGAATGCAGTTAAAGAAAAACTTGACTACTTAACTGGTGAGTTTGCTGTGACCCTGGAAAACGTGGAGCGTGTGATGGACAAGTTGAGATTTAACTTCGAAGACACAGTGATGTTCATTCCCGGCAGAATTAGAGAGCTCATTCTCATAATAAGAGACTATCTCCAGTCAGGACACTTTACTGACAATGTAACAAATGCACTGCAACAAATTGGAAATGAACTCTGGGCTTTTGAGGAGAAGTATGAAATAAAACAGTCACTCGTCAAGGCACTGAGTGCTGTCGAGGATGTCCTCAGACAGATTGATTTGCAGAAGCTCACAGAGAGCAGTGCTACATGGCTGCGGGAACTCGATTCTAAATATGGTATCTTGGAGAAAATCAAAGAAAAGCTGTCTGAAGTGAAACAGGCCATTGAGAACTTTGACATCAAAGCATTTTTCCAAGATGCAAAGGATTATATTCTTTCAAACGATCTGGCCATGTATTTTGACAAGCTTTCATATGAAGTACCCTTTGGAGAGATACATCAGGTGATTGAATCTATGTATGATGTTATTGTCAACTGGATTGATGAATATGAAATCCCCAACAAACTCAATGCAGTGTATTCCTACATCAGGGATCTACTTTTGAAATACAATCTTGATGATAAATTTAAAGAATTAATGGATCAGGTAGTGATTCTCATTAAAGAATTCAAAATTGATGAGACTGTGCAGGCAATGGTAGATGCTCTGAAAGCTGTCAACTTTGAATATGTTTATGATAAACTTATGCAATGTTTGCAAAGTGTGACAAGTCAGCTCAGATCAATTGAATTTAGGAAAAGCATTGAGGAGTTTAATGATGGCCTTTCTGCAACGCTTAAATCGATGAAAGAATTTGACTACAATACATTTGTCGATGAGACAAACGTGAAAATTGCTGAGCTAACGCACAACATTAATGAACAGATTAAAACATATGAGATTGTGCAAAAAATTGAGGCTGTCAGGGAATTCTTCAGAGAAATCCAAAATTCAATCTTTGCGTATTTAGATGATCTCAAGAACACAAAAGTAGCAGATGTTCTAAAGAAACTGAAAAGTGTGATTGACACCACATTTTACAATGACATTAAATCGAAAGCACAGGATATTCTTGAGGACATAAGACAAAGAATCTCTGACATGGATATCAGAGATGAAATGTACATTTACCTCCAAAGAGCGAGTGAATCCTACACAAATATTGTTGCTTTCATTTCTTCAAAGTTTAACCAACTGATAGAAGAGATTGGTAAAGTGTTGAAAGACAATGAGGTCATTATCCAGATGAAGGAGGCTATTGATGGCATTCTGGCTGCAGTGAGAAGAGCTGAGATTGAAGTTCCTACTTTCACTGTACCTCTTACTGACCTTGTCATTCCAGCATTTACGATCAACCTGAGCAAACTGCAGGAGATCAGCATCCCTGCTCAAATTTCAATCCCTGAGTTTACAATTCTTAGCTCATACACAGTCCCAGCTTTTACAATAGACTTTGATGAAATTAAAGCAAAGTTGATAGGAATTATTGATGACATAAAAGAATTTGAGATCCAAACACCTGATCCAGAGGAAATCTTTGGGGACTTAAAAGTTCTCTACCTGTCTGACCTACCAGATCTTACCTTCCCAGAAATAACTCTCTCCGAAATCAAATTCCCTGCAGTCAACATCCCCAAATTAAGTCTGGAAGATTTTGAAATCATGATGCTTCAAATTCCTGAGATCACACTGCCTGCTGTCCCCAGTGACATTTGTATCCCAGTTTTTGGCAAACTTCATGGAGAATTCAGATTGAACTCACCGCTGTACACCCTTGTAACTACAGGGAGGATCGAGAACTCAACGTCTACACTAAAAAATCCACAGCTAACTGCCACTCTTAATTCTCATGCCCAATCGACAATTGAGCCCCTTGAATACACCCTTGAAGCCATTGCTCGATTGGAAGCACCCAGGATGAAGAAGATGCACTTTACAGAGACTTTAAAGGCTACACACATGGCCTTCTCCATTGACCATGAGGGATCCCTGACACTCACCAGCTCTGTTGCTGAGGCTGCTGCCAAGACGGTTACTAAAGCTACAACTCAAATGTACAAAGCAGATTTGGTCAACAATATGGTGCTTACACTCAGGAGTGGAATTTCAGCACACATGGACACAGACTACAATCACAACTTGGACATCCCGTTAATTGAAACATCAAGCCAGGCATCTGTGAAACACACCATGGCAACCACCCTGGAATCAGGCCAAATAACAGTAACTTCTGAAACTACTGGAAATGGAAAGTGGTCTATACAAGACTACTCTGATGAAGGTGTACACAAAAACAAAGTAGACTTTAACATCAATTTAAGCACTGCCAGGTTAAGTTTTGAAGGAGAAACTGACTCAAAGGGTTTGAAATCAAAACAAACACTGGCGGCTGAATCAGTGATCTTAAGCCATGTCACTGTTAAAGCAAGATCTGAAACGGAAATTCCATCTTTAAAGAAGAGTGTTACAGTTTTAAATGGGGAGGCTCATATTGGAGACTTGAAACTTGCCCTGACAGCCTCTCATTATGCCGAATTCCTTGGAAGTCTGAAGGGCATCATGTCAAACTCTTTGGAATTCATGGCCCATCCCTTTGAGATACTGCTAGATGTTAAGAATAAGGTAAACTCAAAGATTTTCCTCCCACTGCGGCTGACTGGTAAGGTGGATCTCCAGCACGACTACGGTGTCATATTAAACTCAGAGAAACAACGTGCTTGTTGGTTTGCTTTGGCACGATTTAATCAATACAAGTACAATCATAACTTCACCATGGAAAACAATGACATGGACATGTTTTTCCACTCATTAGTTAATGGAGAGGCTAATCTGGACTTTTTGACTGTTCCTCTCTCTATCCCTGAGATGACTGTACCCTATCTACAAATGAACACCCCTGTGGTCAGAGACTTCTCTCTGTGGGATCACGCTGGACTCAAAGACTTGCTTACCACGCCTCAACAGTCATTCGATATGAATCTAAAACTTCATTACTACAAGAACCCTGATACACACAGCTTTGAATTGCAGCTTGAACCAATCTATGATGCATTCAGTTTCTATGCCAACATCGTCCAAGCTGAATTTGAACAATATAGAGACAAAGTAGTACATTTCCTAAAGGATTCACACAACAAAGCAAAGATGCAATATTACAAGCACAAGATGGACACTTCTAGCCTTCCTCCTAGAATATTCACTGTCTCGGGATACAAAATACCAATTCTGAACATTGAGGTTTCTGCATTTAGGGCTGAGTTGCCTGCTTTCAGCTATGTAATCCCCAAGGAGGTCAGTACACCAAGCTTCAAAATTCCAGCGCTGGGTTTCTCTGTGCCATCCTATACCCTTGTGCTACCATCTCCAGAGTTTCCGGTGATCCATGTTCCAGAAACTCTAGGTGAAATACAGCTGCCCACTTTCACGCTCCCACCTATTCAAAACAACCTTGTGATCCCAGCCATGGGTAACGTAACTTTGGACTTTTCCTTTAAATCTGCTGTGATTGCCTTAAGTGCTAATGCTGGTCTTTACAACCAATCTGACATTGTTGCTCGGTTTGGTGCTTCCTCAACATCAGTATTTGACATTTTGAATGGAAAGATTGATGGCACCACTAGTTTAACAAGCAAAAGAGGCATAAAACTGGCCACCACAATTTCCTTGGATCATCAGAATGTGGAAGCAAACCATGAATGTGCTGTTAGTCTCAGCAAAAGGAGCATGGAGACTTCTGTTACCAATACTGCAAAAATAAGTTTACCCTTCCTCAATCTAGAATTTGATCAGGAGATCACTGGAAACACCAACACCAAACCAAACGTTGCCTCAAAGAAGAAGCTGAAATACATGTTCAACATTCCTCTGATTGAGTCTGTGGGTAAGGGAAACCTTGATATGAACTGGGAACTTGAAGTACTTTCTTCCTACATATCACTAGAGACCTCTACCCAAGGGAAGTCAGACATAACGATAATGGACAGCTGGAATATCGCAGAAGATCTAGAAAATAAGGCCACCTTCTATCTTAATGCTAATGGCCTGCGATCAACTGTCAATAGTTATTTGATCTCAAACATTGACAAGCAAGATAAACAAAAACGGAGCACCAGTGATAACATCTTCCACTTTGACACAACTGAGGACTTTGCCCTTGAGCTGTCCCTGAGGCGTATGTTTGCAACCGTCGACTACACTAGCAATAACAACGTCGATATTGCGTCTTTCAACACAAATGGAAAGCACGTCGTTAAGGGAGAGTTAGATTTTGTTCCTTTAACAACCTTCAAGACTAGACTGGACATTGACGCAAGGCAGCCTAGTAGTTTGGGTCATGCTGGACTTGTTCAGAGCATTAACCTTGCCATCAGCTCAGAGAAACAAGCTTTCTCTTGGAGTGGTAAGGAACAGCTGGCTTCTCTTATCCATGCTTGTGATTTGCAGATGTCCAATGATGAATCTGAGGTACGCATGGATTTGACCGGATCAGTGGAAGGCTACTTAGCTTTCTTGAAGTCAGTAAAGCTTCCTGTATATCAGAAGAACATCTGGGATGTGCTCAAGTTTGATCAGGTCACAAATATGGACAACTTGCAATTCCTCAATATCTCATCCAGTGTTGTTTACACAAAGAGCATGGATGGACAAGAGTACGCACTACCATCTCAACTATTTGAAGACGGCGTCACTTTCAGCATCCCTGAGATTAGCATTGCAGTGCCGGATTGGGTAAAAGAAATCCCACATTCTATAAGGAACATTGACATGCGATTTGAACACACTGATGTCCCAAATCATCTCACTCTTCCCCTTAAAATGTCGATTCCAGCCTTTGATGTACCGTTTACCAACTTGCATGTGGAACCCTTCACAATTGATCCTAAGACTGTGAACATCCCTAAGGTCATCACGACCACACCCTTTGAAATCATGCTTCCTGGTTGGCCAGTAATATCCGTCCCCAGCTATGATATTAACACAGAGTATCTACAGGGAAAAATGTCGTTCCTTTCATTTAAGATGCCACAGTATGAACTCACAGTCTCATCTTTCACTCTACCCAAATCCTTCACCATTGGAGACAACACCATCGACCTAGATGAAATCGGAAGTCACATTTCAAACTTGGAACTCCCAACTATTGTCATTCCCGAGCAGAAAATCGAAATCCCTGAAATTGCCATACATTTGCCATCAAGTGTATTCATCCCCTCTTTTGGCGCTCTCAGTGCCACTCTGAAAGTTTCCTCTCCAATTTATAACGTGTCAACAACCGCCAGCATGGAAAAGAAGGACTCTAACCTTGAAAACTCTCTGAGTTCCATCTGTACCTCCACCATGATCTTCTTGGAGTACGATCTCTCAGGTAAGGCAGACATATGCTTTTGTAGTGTATAGCTTTGTCTTATGTGTATTATGCTATATGAAGATAATTTTGAATCAACTGCTAAAATAAATATAACATTTTGTTTTCTATATGTCCTCTCAGCCACTGCTACCGTTGGATTTGATAATGGAGTCATCAGTCTAAATGGCAAATGCAACTTGATTCACAGTGATGTAAATGTCGACTGGCAACATTTTTTTCGACAAAACCTGAGGTAAGTGTAGACAGTATTATTTGTGTGTAATTATATTAAGTTATTTACATGTCATTTCAAGAGGAAAAAGACATTTTAAGTATTTGTACCTATATATTTCATGTTAATTTCATGGTAAAATGTATTGGTTTTGATCAGAATGTATTTATACTTCTGTACTGTAGACTAGCGCCTCTATTCACAAATAAATAAAATGTCTATTCTCTCATAGAATGAAACGCCAAACCGCTTCACCTGATGTGACGTAAGTATCCCTGCCCCAACACCATGCTTATATTTAGCAGTTCATATCTTGTAAATTCCTCATGATGATAACCAAAGAAACTCACAAATGCTGTACACCTGCTAACGCCTGTTTCTCTGTTTGTTAGGGCGTTCCGTCACACACTCATTGTCGACGTCACCAGTCCAAACTTTGCCGATGTAGCCTTCCGCTTTGCTTCCCGCAAAGATGGCATCACTGCATCCATGTCTTCTCCATCATCTGGTTTTCTTGGACTGCATTTGCAGCGGAGGTCTCCATCACAGCTGTATGGAAAACTGTTCATCCGTTACCTGGTGAGAAACTCTGGTCTATTTTATTTCCATGCAGCAATTAATGTGATAATACATCAATCCATCCAAATATGTAAATTTTTAAACGATTTCTCTCCGTGATTTTCTCCCTTTACTCAGTCTGCTCCTGAGAAGGATATTGATATTGTCACCATCAAAGCCATGCTAAGAAACTCTCAGAAGCTGACCATGCAGACCTCCTGGAATTTGGAAGCGCTCCATGTCATGGCCGACGGCGCCAAGGACAGGATTCCTGCCATTAACGAGGCTCTGCTTAAATTCATTAACAAGTATCACACTGCACACTTTGACTTTGATCTCAACCGTGGGGGCATGAAGCTGAAAAACACAGTTTCTAATGTTATAGAAAGAGCCTATCATGAATTTCCAGCGTCTTTTAACACGCTGCAGAATTCAGTTGAACAACTCAGCGATGAGGGAAAAGACATGTACAGGAGGGCTTCCGAAGGCCTGATGTCCATTAGCTTGCAGGATGTCGCAGAGAGGCTGGTTCATGAGGTTAGACAGGTCTTGAAACGCAGCGAGGATAAGATTTATGTCCTGCTTAATGCAATTGAAAGGTTCTTGACTGACACGAAGTTTAGAATACCTGGATCTGAGGAGCAGCTCTCAGGTTTGGAAATGTTCCGTAGAGCTCGTCGGTCTCTATTAAGAGCCACCGACAGGGCGATCCAGAGGTTTGAGAGCCTCATGGTGCAGATTTCTAGATACATCAGTGAAATTGAGTTCACAATACCTGGAACTGATGTTGTTGTAAATGGAAATGAAATCATAGAAAAAGTGAAATCTGTATTTGATCAGCTAAAACATTCAGTGCACAGATTATTTGATTTCCTTCGCGGAAAAGTTAACGACCTCCTCCCCGTGATGGCTGAAAGAGTCGAGGATTTCATCACTTACTTAAAAGATAAAAACAGGGAAATTGCTTCTCAGTTGGATGCCACATACGCAGCGCTTGAGCAGTCTTCAAAACGACACATGGGGGAGGCAAGGAGACTTGCGACCGAGTACAAAGACATGACCAAACTAACAATTCAAGAAGCTTATAATGCTGTGAACATGGAGCGTGTAAATGAAGATACCAAGGAGTTTATAAGTATTTTACAGACGAACCTCAACATTGTAGTCAGTGGAAGTGTAGATTTAATGACAAAAGCATCTGAGAGCACAGCACCGTACGTTAAAGTGGGCAGTAAAAAAATTGACATAGAAATACCCTTACCCTTTTTTTGGAAGTCATTCAGTGAATGGCCAACATCATCCAGGCAGTGAATCATCTCCTTGTAAAGTGTTTGAAAAGATGAATTTTTGTTTGAAGTCAATTTATTATGTTAAAGATGTTTAAAACACATAATTTATATGGGTTATTGTTTCGTGGATTTCTACAATTATGATGAACCGATGTTTTGCATGTTTTGTTGTTGTTTGATTACGGTATTGAATTAAACAATGCTTAGCCCATTTTTTTGTGTGTTTGTCATACTGTTTCCACAATTCTTCATTACATCACCATGCCCGCCGGAGCCGTATATAATTATATTTAAGAAAATCTCAGAATTACCAAAGACAGACGTTTATTACACACTATTTAATGATATTTTGAGTGCAAATATCTTTTCAAATTACTTATTCTCTTTTGATTTTTGCAAAATATAGTAAATATATTAAGTATAAGTTAGTGGTAGTGGACAATGTTTTTTCCAAATGATTTTTAATTGGAAACCTGTTGACATTGACACCATAAATTACACCACAAATACACTTAATAATGTGGAGAAAGAGGGATGATGGAGTTTTCATATTAGAGCAGCAGTCATCTGTTCCTTCATGAAGTTCATATGCCACTCATGCACTGTTTTTCTTAATCTAGTCAAGTGAGTGATGTGATAACCCTAAAATTCAATAAAAAACGTTTTGTATTCAAATCTGAAATATGCTCAGTCAAGTCATATCTGGTAGAACTGTGCTAACATGATAGCATTTTACCACAAAAAGCTGCAGTGTCTGATGGCATAACGTGGTGGGCAAAAACAAAATGTTGAATAAAAATGCCCTCTCTCTCAACTTTCATCATGACACAGTGATATTCTACACAAGTATCAGGGTGGTCAGCTTTATAAATGTGCTTTGAAGATCATGGTAAAATGATATGTTACTCATGCATATCTTCCTCCAAACACATACAGTCATCTTCTCTTTGAAGTCTGCATTATTTTGCAGTATTGTTTGTAAGTTAAGATACTTGTTTAGGAGTGATAGGGGAAATTATAGTTAGGTGTAAAAAGGTATTATTAAGTTCTCCCTTTTCCCTTTACACCACGTATCATGCTCAGTCATTGGGAATGTAAACCCTTTATTTTCCTATGCCAAATTTTGAAGGAGATCTCAGGTGTGGACAGTCATCACTGAGATGCTGCCATGACTAAGCCTGGTCAAAACAATAGACTTATTGTGTGATATCTACACCTCACACAGAAAAAAAACACAACTTGTGTCTATACCCCACAGCACTGTATAATACGACCTTCTAACCAGACATATTGTTAATAGCCTCCATTGCATCCTCCATAGCCATATAGACTGTATAATATTTGCTACCGCTGCAACAATACTAGTAAAACATGCTCACTTTTATTATATTGGTCCAGAGGAGGAGGGGGCCTAGGCGGAACATGTCAAGCCATGTGCACATGCATCACAATACATTCACCTATATCTGCATGTTCAGCTAGACTCCAAGCTATAGGGGGCGCTAAAGCTGTTGTCATATGTATATTAACCATTTTTAACACCAAGAAGGTTCTCTTTTACTTCCCTGTATTTGGGTTCTCGGTTTTGCTGCCAATCTTCTGCCCCACCCTCCCGTCCAGTAGGTGGCGGTAATGCGGCTAAGCTGGTTTGCCATCCGCCATAAAAACACAAAGAAGAAGAACAAGAACAAGAAGAACAAGAAGAAGAACAAGAAGCTTCTCTGCTGACCAATGATAATCAAATAGTACGTAAACCAGGAAGTCCTCAAGTTATCGACTGAACCGGGGATGTCAATGGGAAGAATATCAAATTAATTCTGTTCCTAAAAGGTAAAAAGCTTATTTAGTACGTGCAGTGGTTTGCAGATATCGTCGATAAGCAGCTACCTTGATTGAAGCTAACGCCACTCAGATGTCATTTGTTTTTATTCATTTGAATTAGCGGCTAGTGTTATTCGCACACCAAATACCTTGCGAAATATTACAATTTCAAAGAAACCTCACAGTGGCAGGTAGACATAGCATATAGTTATCACACAGCACCACTAACTTCTAAAATTGAGATGCTGTTATTCAATTCGGCGTCCAACAAGTTAAGAACATTGTAATAACTGGATAAAAACACCAACTTGTAACTAGTAACATATCCGTCCGCCTTGTCACTGGTATTTGTCTACCTTCCACTCAGCAAGGTTAGGAGAGATTTTCGTTTATTTTGATCTTCTGGCAACACAACCGCCTTTGGACCTTTGACGTGGAAGAAAAGCTTGACCTTTGGACCCTTGTAATAATCTATGAGTTAAGGGAGCCAGGGCAGCTGTAATACATCACTCTGCTTTATGCCTGTATCACCTCTTCAGAACATGTATTCACTTTCTCAAAGGTGCATCAAAGGTGAGTGTGGCATTATTTTGGGCTGAATGGTCACATGATAATTGGCTCTGTGAATGCGTCTTTCCTCCTCAGAGTTAATGCCATGGACAGCATGGGGACAGACAGGAGGGATGATCCACAGACAGACTTCATGTACTGCTGCGGAGCCGTCACAGAGACTCTTAAGTTTGGCTCCTGTCAGTTACACTCCGGGCACAAGGTGCTTTTTCTTATCATTCCAGGTGAGTAAGAGTAGTGTTTTCATCACCATCTATACCATCTGTTACCAAAGACAGTCATAGTAAATACATGCTCATGTGTTTCAGACAGAAAATCCTTCAAAAGGGTGATGCATTTCAAAAAACCTTTCAACAAGAATCATACTTTTGATATGAGTGTTCATATTGTTCTGATAATTGTACTGATGACACTGAATAGTTAGTATGAAAGTTTAGCATTGCTTTGTTTTACTGATAAAAGGGAATAAAAACTATCGGATAGCTCCACCTAAATGCATATATTTTGCCTAATGTATGCTGTTAAATGCTGTTAAAAAAAAAACTATTCACAAATTCACACTTCTCATGATTATAGATAAGGCCTATTGTAAATTGGGTGGCAGTAGTGGGCCCCCAGAAAAAAAAAAACCTTCTTCTATACGACTAATTGTAGCCTACTGGATGTGGTAATGTTATTTATCAATTACATGAAAAATGAAGGGTTCACATGTGAATTTGACGTGTCAGCTGGGAAAATGTTATTATTATTTGAACTAGAATGACTGCTTTTGAAAAGGAAATGATGAAGTAAACTTTATAATTGCTTTTATTTATGCGTGGACACATGGTAATCTTTATTTTTTCTTCTTTCATACAGGTAACCCAGGTGTAGTGGGCTTCTACAGAACCTTCATGCAAACACTTCACAGCATGTTTGGCTACCATCACCCCGTGTGGGCTGTATCCCATGCCGGCCACTGTGTACCCCCAGACTCAATGGACATGGTAGAAGGTACAGCTCCCTTCTTTGACACTCAAGGCTTTCTATGCTGACAATTGGAAAAAAAGTTTGTAAAAATAGGAATGTTATTAATGAGTCATTACAGCTAGTTTTACATTACGAATTCATGTTTGCATTAGAGAATCGTGCGATAAGCTGTATTGATCCTTTTTCTCTTGGCCATTATTGCATTCACAGTGCATTTAGACATATTATGCAGAATATAGAGGAAAAGACTAGTTCAGATTCTTTATTACAGTATAATTTATAGACAAGTGTTTTACCCATTCTAGGTAACTAAAGACTTCAATCGCAAACAAACACACAGGTGAGGGTTTGATCATAAACACCGTTTGATCTGATTGTTTTTCTTTCTCCCTTTATTGTTTGTTTTTTTTCTGCAGATGCCTCGTCAGCAATAGAAAGAGACGTGTTTGGTCTAAATGGGCAGATTGAACACAAGCTGGCCTTCCTCAGGAAACATGTTCCCAGAGAAACAAGCCTGGTCCTGGTTGGACACTCCATAGGCTGCTACATTATTTTGGACATGATGAAGAGAGATCCAGAGCTCAAGGTGAGTCATTAGTATATCTTATGATCCATGTCATTCCTTGATGGGAAAACACGTTACTTTATGGGCACCACAATAAACCAAATTTCTTGGGGCTGCTCTGGTCTCAATCTTACCATAATGAGGTTTTCTGACTGTGTGCATTATTTTTTTTGTGAATTGTGAAACTGGTAGCTACCTAAGAAATGTCTGGAAATCACTCCCCTTGTGTCTGGTCTCTGTGCTAAAAGAAAGCAGATGAAATGTCATGAAAAAATCCCTTGTTTTATTTGGGGCTTTCCACAATTTACCTCCTACAAGCTATCTACTCCCTGTTGAGCTTTTTTCTGCTCTCTGTTAATATTGGGCAAGGTCCGACGTGTGCTTCTTTTGGATCTTTTAAATACAGGTTCTGAAGGCCGTCATGCTGTTCCCCACCATTGAGCGCATGGCCCTGTCTCCTCAGGGCAGGGTCATGACCCCCGTGCTGTGCCACATGCGTTATGTGGCTTATCTTCCACTGTTCCTGCTCTCTCTGCTGCCTGAGCGCCTCAAAAGCAACCTGATCAAACTGGTGTTTGGCGGCATCCGCTCTCTGGACCACACTGTAGTCCAGCCTACTGTAGGCCTACTCAGTGGAGACTGCGCAGGTTGGTCTGATGCTCACCTTTATTTCTTAGAATTCTGTCAGAGAAGAAAAGCTCATAGGTGGAATTTTTATGAGGTCGCAAACTGAAAAGTAGAAATATCAGTGTACTGTAGTGATATTGGTAAAGCATATTTTAAAATGTTTCTCTTTGTGTCCAGTTGTTAAAGTAATAGGGACTTTAAACAGGATTATGGGAAAGGAAATCGAGAATTAAGTTGCAGCTTAAAGTGATTTGAGAGCTTATTTGTCAAGATAAAATTCAAGTATGTTGAACATAAACATTCAGATGAACTTTATTTATCCCCTAAAAAATAATATTAAAACAAGACATCATTATAAAATAATTGTAAATTAGAATATATTATTATTATTATACATTGTGTAAATAATCATTTTCCATTCAATCTTTTTCCTCATGTACTGCACATCTTTTGCATTTTGCCTTTTATTTGATATAGAGAGTAGCAACATAGACAGGAAATGCAAAATGAAGGTATCGTGTCACTCAACTACCAGAAAGAACCTTTGCTCTGTTTTCTTGTTAATATTTGTGTTCATAGTCATACATTTCATTCAGAATTTCCTCCTGTGGCCGGTGTGAATCACCTCTGTTGAAGGCAAGAAGCGTCTCTACAAACACACCTGCTCATTGTGTGAACTTAGGTCCACAGAAAATCTAACTTTATCACCGTGTCTCCCATGTCGCCTCTTATTCACATAACGTGAATAAGACTAAATATTTTACAAAACTATGTTTGTTTTGTTTTTATTGTTTACTGTTTATTCTAGAATGTCCATGCATTGTAATAATAATCCACTTCTGCTGAAGAAAGACAGACTTTTAAATGGAAATTTCAACAACCATTATGAATCAGATGAATGACTAAAGCAGGGAAGACTTGTTTCAGTCATAAAAGGCTGCCTGTCTATTATTCTGTGACAGACTTGAAAAATGATCCTTTAACAACGCGAAGAGAAAAAAAAATCAATGGAAATGTTATGTTTCACATAAAACATTAATAGTATTATAAGTTTCAAATCAAACTAATGTAGAGATATAATGGTTTGATTTTATTTCACATCATTTTCAGTGTAAATTTGTTATTCGTATGTAACTTTATTTCGACTGAGGAAGGGGATATGTTGCAGAAGCAGAACAGACATTAATGCACACATGCTGTTTGTCTCGACTCTGCTGTGGTGAAACAGAGACGATAACACAGAATAATACAGTAATCCAAAGTTTTTTGTTACTAACATCTACTTCATAAGACATTTGATTTTGAAACTGAAACTCGGTATCTGCAGTCTAAGTAAAGAACTGCTCATGTATGTTTGTTTCTTCTTTGTAGCTAATGCCATGTACATGGGGGGTCAGGAAATGAAGAAAGTTTTAGAAAGAGACAACGTAACCATCAAGAAAAATCTGAAGAAGGTGAGACTGTCGCCACCTATGACGTTTCTGTGTGTTTAATACGGGTGATAACATAAACAATTTGTCTTTTTTCAGCTTATATTTTATTATGGAGCTACAGACCACTGGTGCCCTGTTCAGTACTACCATGACATCAAACAAGACTTTCCGAATGGCGATTTCAGACTCTGTGAGAACGGGTTCCGTCACGCCTTTGTCCTGGACGCTGGGGGAGAAGTTGCCAAAATGGTGGTAGAATGGATCAGTGGAGATCTGAGGACATGACTTGCTTGTCTTTTCTTTATCTGAATCCTCTTCTTGTCCGTGGCGGCACTCAGACCAGACTGGCCAGGAAAGCTGAGCGGCAAACTTTTAAGTTGTGGAACTGTATTAGCTTCACATTGCGAACGAGTCTGCAGAGATGATGCCGAGTGAAGCGACATTTCACCACAGCTTGTTATTCACGGGGTCCGTGTATACTATGAAAAAGTGAAAATTAAATTCACACAATACATTTTAATAACCAGAAATTATCAATTGGTAACTAGTGGACGAATATAACTCTAACTCACATATACTTTTGATGAGGTATTGTACTAAACGGGAATTAAAGCACTGACTTTGTTATTCCTTTGCAGACACTGCAACTAACTAATCACTGCTGGACATGTAACGACAAGAGACATGAGTTAAAGGACATTTTGTGATCGAGTGAACCACTTAAGAGACAGTGAATAAATGCAAATTGAAGACACCTTGGCCTCAAGATTTTTTAGATACAAAATTTGTAATTAATACATTTAAGCCCTATACATGCTTTTACAAAAAAAAAAAAACTGTTCAAATGAAACTTAATGAGTGTATGTTGTTTTTATATCATTTAAAAGATAAATATAATATAAAGGTAAACTGTTAATTACGTGTTACCATATATTTTATAAGCACATTTGACTGTTTTTCATAAATATGTTAAATAACCTCAGTTTTAATTAAACAAGGAAAAGGTTGTTCTCGGGTTTAGCAGTGATAAGACTAAGAGAACACAAATAATCATAATAATAATAATAATAATACTTTGTGGGAAATTCTTAAGTTGCACCAACAAGTGTTTTATGTCAACATTGTATCATATTAAAAATGTCTCTATTTCTGAGCGTTATCAGATCCAGAGTCTGACGTATATTAAAAGGTCCAAGCTGAAGATGATGTGGAGTGTGATTAACTTCTTGTGATACAAGTACAGCCTAAGTGCGATATAAACATTATGGTATGAACTGGTACTGGGGTTTGTGGTACCACCAGTACCATATCCAGAGTCAACAGTCTGTTTAGGCGGCTGTCATTGTGCTACCGGCATCCACAGCTCTCCACCACCATGTCCTCGTACTGCTTATAGACCACGTTGTTGCCTGAGTCGACGTAGAGGATGCTGATGGGACTGAGCCTGGAGGGGACGCAGCAGCTCGGCGGACTAATGCCCGGGTCCAGTGAGTGCATGAGAGTTTGGATGACAGCGTGGTTAGTGGGCTCCAAGTGGGAGCGCAGGGGGAACTCGCACGCCCCGTCGCAGTGGTTTGCCTCATAATTCTGGGGGGCGATGATCCAGTCGTCCCAGCCCAGATCTTTAAAGCTCACGTGGAGGGCTTTACGGCTGCAGCGGGGCTTCCTGCGGCCGCTTTTCCCACCACCCGCCCCTTGTTTTGTACCACCGACAGACCGCTTGGATAACTTTTTATTACGTCCCTGCTGCTTCTTTTTATGTTTAACTGTATTTAGGAAATGTTTAGTGAGCTTAGGGAGCCTGAATCCACCTGCCTCAGTCCTCTTCTTGTGCATGATTTCGCTGAACACCTTGCCATTTGTGTCTGCGTGCGAGAAAGCCACCAACAAAGCTTTATCCTGAGGCGGACGGGCGTGGCGACCCAGCCCCAGGAGCAGCGGGTCAACCATCTCGTTGGTCAATTCGGAGAAGGCCAGGAGGTGGAAGCAAGCCTGTGTTTGTTGCGTGGGATTCTTCTGATAGGTCTTCATGCTGGACCAGACGTCAAACACCTCCCACCTGGGAAGACTGCCATCCATAACCTCCACAGTTTGGGAATCTAGAGTCTGTCTCTCTGAGGTGCCGTCAGTAGAGCAGGAGTACAAACGGATGTTGTAAACATTTCCTCCAGTTGGTAGGACAGTCACGGGGTCTGCCAAAGGTTTTCTGAGGATTCTCAGCTTGGCCTCCACCAGCTGATCCATCCTGGGTAGGCTGGACAAGTCAAAGATGTAACGCTGACCGCTCTCCCAAGAAACCTCGTCTGAGGATGAAGAACGACACAGAGAAACTGTTTTAAAAAGTTGGGTTCATGAGCCCCTTTACTTAACTCCGTTCAATTTTTAATGTGTTAAACTGCTGCATAACAAAGAACATTGAAGAGACCTTTTTCACAGCAGGAAAAACACTGATGATCATAATATTATAACATTAATGATGGATCTGCTCCATTTAAATGTCCCAGAAAGTCATTTCAGTGAGCCAGCATGCACAAACCAAAACCCTGCAGCTGGGTTTTTTTTTAATATACTTTCTGCTTTTCCATAGACTAGACTTAAACAAAAATCAACAAGAAAGATGTGACGAGTAGCCTGTAAGCAGACAAATCTAAAAATCCATTAGGCTTTTATTGTTCTCAAATACATGTGTGCACTTTGTTCACTGACTTGTTAATATTTTAAAATTCACTTATAACCTTTTAAACACGATTGAATGAATGAATGCGTCGCACTAAATTACATTCTCCCCATAATGAATGAAAATCCAAATCCAATGCCGCCTATTAAAAATAAATACATGCACATTTTTTTTGCAATTTTACCTTTTCCTCTGTCCACGAAACTTGTCACCGTGTTTGCAAATCCGACGACACGTAAAGCGTCCCCGTCTCTCGGTTGAACGTCGGAGAGTGTTTGGTATAAAAACACCATGTAGTCGTGGAGAACCACGGTCCCGTTCCCTGCCCCGCCTCTGCCGTCCACGCCGGTGTGCGCCAGGTGGGGATGGACCGCAGCGGGGTCTGAGCGCCGCAGTGAACCGGACCGCAGGACCGCAGTCCCCTCCAGCCCGACGCAGACAGCAAAGCAGAGCACAGAGACCACGGCCCGATCCATCAGATGAGACCCGGAGAGTCCCGGAACGGAACAGGTGAGTTTGTGAGGTCGGAAACCCCCCCCCTTTGACGTTTTATAGTTGGCTGACTGAGCGTGGTCATGCTCTCATCTGCTGTGTTTATCAGACACGCAGCGTGGGCGAAGGCCCCGTTGAAACTGTAAAGATGTTTTGTTCTTTACGACTTTTTTTTTTGAGGGGGGGTGAACATGCGCGAAAACTTCGCACTCGCGTCCTAAGTCGCGAAAACTGACATTTCATATGGCCGTGGCACACGGAGGACCAACACTTCACTCGGTAGCGCCCCCTAAAGACCACTGCTGTCGGCTACATTTACCGAGACAGTGACACTGAGACGCACTGAGATCGACAAAAAAAGACGCCAGACGCCAACAGGAAGTGGCCATTTTGAGTCTTGTGGCCATTTTTGTCAATTTACACGTACTGTGTTTTAACGAAATCCTCCTATAGAATTTATTCAATCGACTTCAAATTTGGTCAGTCCATGCAGTCTTAACATGAAGATGAAAAGTCAACAAAATGGTGAGTTTTCGTGACATTATATGTTCAGGGTGAGGCGGCCAAATTTTTTTTTGGCTCGCCTTGAAACACCGTGAAATTGTTATAACACAACGGTTTTACCGTCCAATCTACACCAAACTTTATATGTATGATTTATATGTAAGAGTCCTGCTTTGGACACAATGACATGACAATATTGAAAGACGACCAAAACTCACTCTGTAGCGCCCCCTAAAGACCACTGTTGTTGGCTGCTTTTACCAATCTGCATGATATTCAGTACACATGTGTATCACACCTAGATCTACAAAAAAGTCTATTGCACCCATGACCTCAACCCAACAGGAAGTCGGCCATTTTGAATTTTGTGGCAGTTTTTTGCATTTTCTACTCATGTTGTATTGTAACAAACTCCTCCTAGAGATTTTATTCCATCGACTTCAAATTTGCCCAATCCAGTCTTAACACGTGGAAGATGAAAAGTTATCAGAACGGTTTGTTTTCGCTCACTGTATGTTGAGGGCGGGCAGCGAGTTGTGATGTCTCGACATGAAACACGAAATTGTTATAACTCGACAGTTTTTCATCCCATCTGCACCAAAGTTCACATGTATGATAAGAGTCCCACTCTGAACACGACACGACAAAATTGAACCTGACTCATAGCGCCACCTATTGG
>JAPQRN010000016.1:5638097-5650203 GCA_037367275.1 Coranthus polyacanthus
CACACACACACACACACACACACACACACACACACACACACACACACACACACACACACACACACACACAGTGTTTCTGTGTGTTAGGGGGCAATACATTGAGTTACATGAATTTCCTAACCCTAACCTTAAAACAAGTTGTATGTTGTCCCCATAATGGAGCTAAGTCCCCACAACTAACTGTATAAAAAGATTTACGTCCCCATCATGTAGAAAATCCATGGCGACACTCACACACACCAGGTACAGCCGTTAACCCAGACCACAAACCTGGCAAATATGGGAGCAATTACCCAGAGGCCACAGGGATTGACTCTGTGATGAGGTCCTCTGACCGTACATACATACTGTAGGTACACTCAAAGTGTGCAACACTCACACAGACATAACACATCACTGTGGCACACAGGGGCAAATATTTACACTGTCATCACAGTCATACGTCTACTGCTGCGCACTCACCTTTAACTGCTTCTCATTCTGGTCTCTGGCCTTACATTAATCAAAAGAGCCACCACCAGAAGCTTTCTGATCGTCACCTAAACTACTGGACTAAGAACAGATGCACCCATTTTTAACTTTATTCAGTTCAATTTAATTTGTATTTTGATAATAACCATAAAAAATCATGTCAGTGCACTTAAGATAGTATGGTCAACATCTTACAATATTATATAGAGAAAACCAATTTCTCTTTCAGGTCTATTCTCTCAGTTTTGGTTTGTAATAACATAACAAAATTCCTCATAAATAAATAGCATATGGTGTCTTTTCTTTAAGTTCTCAAGTACACCCAATAGTTCTTTACGCGCAGCTACCTTGTGAAATTTTGTAATTGTTCTCTAAAATGTTATAATTGCACACTGAGGCCCTGTTCAGACCTGCAATTTATTTACATGTGTCCTCAATAAAGCGGTCATCTCTAATGCAAGGTGTGAACGCTTTGAGGATCACTGGTGGGTGGGACACATATGTCTCATTCTTTCAGCAGTGGGAGGCCGACTGCATCGTGGGGCAGATTGATGGACGACCTACTCATCTGACCTCCTCTGTCGAAGTGAAAGTCAGCACGCCAACGATGTCATGTCAACGAAGTGTTTTAAAGTTGCATGAAAATGATACTACGAGTGTTTCGTGTGTCGTGCTGCCTGAACGCACCAGAACGATGCTCTGACACTCTTTTGAAATACAATATCTATATGTCATGAGAACCAATAAAACAAATGGAATGGTCAAAGTTGACATATTGACATTTAAGGTGAATTGACTGATTCACATCGTCTCGAGAAAACATTCCACCGTAAACTGCACAGTGCATTAAATTTGCGAAAAAAAAAAAAAATTATCCAGCCTGTTAAACTTTAAACATTTTAATCTCAGGTTTCAGATCGTATTGCTCAGGAGACATGTTAATGCCAGGTCCGAACAAGGCCTGAATTTGCCTCATGCACCAGAGATGAATTCTTCTTTTACAGGATTAATTCATATTTCACCTTTGAAGAAATGCGTCGTAGTGTTCTCCCAGGCTTATGTTGACGTTAAAAAGGATTGTAAAATAACAGAACATTGTGTATGTATGCAGGTGTATGTTAAGCACACTTCTCTCTGCTCGATGCCGTGACATGACTCATCAGATTTTCAGAAACTGAATGTGACAGTACTGAAAAAACAAAAAAGTGCAGAAGTGTCTCTGTGTGGCATCAAAACACATGTCACAAGTGCTGAAATTGATCTCAAAGTGGAAACTGTCAGAGGCAGTGTGAAGATTTGTACTTGAGACGCACACGCACACAGGTTCTCAGTCAAAAAAGGAAGTGAGGAGGAACATTCATTTGAAAAAGAAACAGTCTCAACATCTGGAAGCTCTTTCACCCCGTGACCCCATCCCCCGCTCCATTCCTTCTCCATGCCTCCTCACCCTCACTACAGGCCTTCTAGACCTGTGTCTGGAAAGAGTTAAGTGTGTACGCCAACATACGTGTGCGCTCTCATGTGAATGCATGTTGGTATGTGTGCATCAACAGACACACAGACCAGGCAGGCGAGGAATATAGTTTGTGACCTCCAAAGCATAGACTAATAGTAGTACTACAGTCTTGTGCCAGAAGGATTTTTTTTTTTTTTCAATTAATTTTCAATAGCAAAGAAGGAATTACAATGAAGGACTAAATGTCTGTCATATATATATCTGATGTATGTGTACTGCTTTGTAGAGCTATGGTGGGTACCTGGCTCCATATGCAATCCCAAATGAAAACATGCTCCATAGAGTCGAAGTTAATTCACTTCCAAATAAAACTGCAATACAGTCTTTTTCACCAAATATATTTTGTCTATCCTGAAGGTTTTAAAAATGCATTTTCTTCCCAGAGACACACAAAAGGTGAAACTGTGAAAAAAAAAATCCACCTGGAAATGAGTGTAAAATAGTTGGCATCTATTGCAAGGCTATTGATAAACCATGCAAACAAGTTATACCTACTGCTGCTGATACGGTAATGCCCCGTAAAACTATGATGTATTGGTTGGTTGGAGTTGCTAGTAGGCATAGTAAGCTCGCTGCTTCGTGTTGTTTCATTTAGGCCTGGTTATAGTAAGATGAGTGCAGCTCTTTGAAAAAAAAAGTAGAACTATTCCTTTAAGCACCTGTATAATATTCAGTATACTTCTATAACATCTGAAGCTGAGGGTACACTGCAATTTTTGGCTGTCCCAGACAAAACACGACAAAACATAGCAATAACTTTGGTCGTGGCTGAAAGACGGTGGTCCTCCGTCGCACTGAGAGAGAGGTTCAGAGGTGGCCGTTGTCACAGTGTCAGAAACGTAGGATGACCATCTCAGCGCGACCGACGTCTACTTAACCAGTTGGGGCATTGATGAACGTGACACTACAGTTGTTGTAGCTAAAAACTAAACTCAAACTTTCTTTGCCAAATTAATCTCCCAGAGTATGCATTCCCCTCCTCCTCGACTTTTATTTATCTGTACACATAAATTCCACTACTGTAACTGTGCAGTCATTAGCTTAGCTTCATTGTTCACCCCTATAGCGGCGCAGATAGAAAACGTGTGCTGATGATGTTATATTCTTGTACATGTACTTGCGTCATGGTCTACAATTACGTAGATGTTATCATTGCACAGTTTATACATGTCATACCCATGTTTATCAGCATTTAACTTAATGACTGCTGAAATCTCACAGTCTGTAAGAAGCTAATGACTGACTGTAAGGCAGCTACAAGTAAGCTAATGCAGCAGAGTAAGCAGTGACACAATGCTCCATTTTGTATTTGTACTTATAGTTAGCTGTAGCTGTCGTCCCATCTTCCTTGTCACCAAAGCATCAAGACCAGTCTTTTAGTTTGAACTGCCGTTGTTGAGAGGTTCTGGTTGTTTAATGAAGGTTAATGGAGACACAGCAGGTTGGTCTTTCGATTGGAAACCCATCCTGTGACAATGGCGTCAAGCTTTGCAGTCTTTTGACAAGGAGGTCGATCCAGTACTGTACACTCAGATTTGGTATAAATCTGTATCCGTGTAAATCTCGAAGCTATTTCTGAAGCAATTAAAATGTATTTGTGCAACATACATGGTTTGTAAACTATAAACATAGTTTGTCCATCTGTTCTACTCCTTCTGCTGGTTTACGTCAGTGCAGACCCATGTGCTTGGTTTTCTCTTGGTAACACATCAAATAAATGTCTAATCTGTATCTTTCCCAAGGTCTGTAGTTCACGAAACCCTGTTCACCCGCCTCCTCTTCCTCCACTTATGTAACCTCTGCTGTTTTACACCAACTTTGAGGCTCTTATACATACATATCACACCTTGTAAAGTTGATATACTGAAAATGTGCAAGTAGTTACTTTAGTATAAATAACATGGCAGACATGGGACAACATTAGCATTTAAATTATTTGCCCCTACAGAATGTAAGTCTGACATTTACTCCTCTTAAATGTGTGTATTTCTTCTGATAAAACAGGTAGCTCTTTAACAGTTGCAGAGCTACGTTATTTTTGTGAGTTAATAACTTTGTCTGTCAGCACTGGGCAGATGTTATCAGAGCTTTTCAATGCTTTCTTGCCAAAAACAGCCGTTTGCTTTGCTGGAAACAAGGTAGGTCAACAAATCACCACAATTTCGAGCTTTAGAAGCAAAACAGTGAGCTGCAAGATTCATTGTCAGTACTGAGCGAGGCTTTGGAAATATAAAAAAATGTTGAACTGCCACTGCAAACGCATTTAAATCTTCCCTACATTTGACTCAATTTCTCATTAATAGAAAACAGTGTCCGCATGTGAGAGCACGCGCAGATGGGTTAGGGTTAGGAATAAGAAACATCAACCACAGCATGAAGTTGTCACAGATGTACGATATACCGTAGTTCAAAGCTTTTCAGGTTGTTTGTGTCTTAGTATATATTAGACGACGTTCCTCGAAAACACAGGAAACTCAGAACGGCGTGACTATAATAAACCACTAGCAGTGTGAAAGACATGAGTATTACCAAGAAATAAAAGTGGAATTTAAAGAAGATATTATATTACATTGTGTTACAAGTGTAGGATGCCCGTCTGAAGGTCTGTGATGCACACCAAATCCTGGAATACTCATCTGATGCCAGTTGAATTAAAAATGACCAGAGGTTTTCACTTTGACAGTTCAGTTCATTACTAAATGACAGGAGGAGGAGGTAACCAAACTGATACGACTAATTGAAATGTGTCTAAGTCACCTGATTCATCCCGTCGTCACCCTTTAAACCCGAGTCACCGCCAGATGAATGCTGCAGAAGGGGAAGCACAAAAAAAAGAGCCAAGAACCGAAAGTTCCATCAGATGCTCGGATGCGCTCGCTGTCCGTGCGTCATAATTTGCTCATGCGTTTCTCTCAGTTATTAGCAACCTACAATTAGTGACAGACTTTTTCGTGAGGAATGCGTGATAAGTAGCAACTGCAGAATTCGGTTGCTGTTGTAATATCGTTTCTGGCAACTTTTTCAAAAACCGGACCTTGATGATAGCGTTCAAAACATAATGGGGACTCCGTACTCGCTGGTGTTTCTGTCTGAATGAAATACAAGTCAAAGGACATTCTAATATCGCTGTACGTTTTTTTTTTATCGCCATTTTCCATACTCCAGCTATTTCTTATTTGGGGTTGGATCACCTTTTCTGGTTCAAGGCAGCGCCGTGACATCTCGTGATCCCACTTGACCTTAGGGAGTGAGATATGTCGTTGGGCGGTGGGTTGGCGATCCATCAGCCTGCATGTAATGTCTTCTACTCGCTGCTGGTAGTTAGAAACATGCATAAGCAAAAACATTCGTGTGTGTTGTGTAGCTGTTGTTTTTCCCCACACAGGTGACTGCACAGGAGTGATCTTGTGCTGCTGTCTTCTGTTAAAACAAATGAATGTCTTCATTTTCATCAGCAGAGAGATGAGATCAAAATGGGTTTATATTCCAGGTCGTGCGTCAGTAAAAACATCAAAACATGAAACATAGCCACCCTGTTTTGCATAAAATGAAAGTTTTTATCCTAGAGAGGTTTGCGCACTTCTGACATGTGAGCGTCAACGTGTCACTCATACGTCACATCACGACCGTCCATTAGTTTAGAAAGCATTGCTTTGTCAAACATGGTTTGGCTCGTTGCTACAATTTGCATCTAAAGATAACTTCTGTAAATTATGGAGTATGTCTGTACCCTAGTGGCAAAACATCCCGAAACGCAGCTTTAACTAAAGGTTCATTTTAAGTTTTATTTTCTATCTTTTGCATTTAAAGCAACATTTATCAATACTAGTAAGGCAGAAACCAGGACTTTTAAAATAATTATTTGAGAATGTCTTCTCTGTCTGAGCCAGTTCCAAATTTGCCCTTGCTAATGTCTGTCAAATAAATAAATACCATCAGTATTAAAAATGGAACGAAAACGACGCCTTTGTCCTGTTGAATATTGTAAGTGTCCGTTTTGTCAATGTGCGTGGTTAAACTGGTGCTATACCCTCCCACCGCCGCGTCACACAGGAGAGAGGGGGTCGTTTCTCTTAAACCAATACGACAAACTGGCCTGCAACCAGAGGACCTGGCCACCGGCTCCGTGTCGCTCCAGTGGAGGTGGATGTGGACGTGGTAGTCTCCGCTCTGCGCTCGGCTGCTTGGGAAGTCGCAGGAGGTCTCTGCGGATTCTCGCACCTTCGCTCGACGGGACAGTCGCGCTGGAATCGTGAGGAAATCAAAGAAAATTCCGCCAGTTTCCAGCACCCGAAATGGACAGAAAATAACAGACGCGAGGGATTATTAGAAATATCGGGATTTATGTGAGAGCGGAGCAGGAAGGAGTCGCTTCCCCGACGAAGCGCGCAGAGAATACGCACATGTGTGGGTGCCGTTTCGTGTTTTATTCCCCCCCACACCTCCTCCTCCTCCTCCTCATATCCCCGCTTATATGGTTTGAAAGTCCTTCTCACATCTGAGGATACATGCTGAAGGATTCTGCGGCTTCGGGAGAACGTTGGCACGGTTTCAGAGAAGATGCTGCTCGGGGACGCGTCGCATCTGTGGCTGCTGATCCTCTCTGTGGTGTCGGTGTCAGTCAGCGGATTCCCCGCAAACTTCAACAAGAGTTTACCTCGAGACGCAAACACCAGCGTTACTGAGGTAAAGCCGACCATTCTACCGTCACACACTACCGTACAGAAAGTTGTTCGTTCGGAGATGTTTAATATATCAGACCTAGAGTTAACTCATCATTTGTCCATACGGGCCAAGTTAATGAGGGATGATGCTGTTGGGATTTGGGTTCAAACCGTTTACAGTACAACTAAACTCTTTGACAAACTCTGATGAATGGCAGCTTAATTTGTAATCCATTCTCAGTAAATTAAAGTCTACCTCTGTTCTGCCAGTGTGCCATTTAATGAGCTGGGTAATGTTTGAAACCAGTTTCATCTCACATTTTGGCATCCAGTTAAGTCACACTCATCCCTCCCCTCTGCTTTCTCTTTGTCTGCTTGCTTATATCAAACTGCCGATTTTAAAGTTTCTTTGGCTTGATGATTTTTTTGTTTTGTTTTTGTTTTTGTGCTGTCAGGGTTTTGGTGTAGGCTGCACGATCAAAAAGACCTCGCAACTGCAAGCCTGTAGATTTCATCATGTTAATCAATGATATGCTGTCGCAGGCTACAAGTAAGAACGCTGTATCCCACCCAAACCTTTAAGCTTCTCTCGTATCTCTCAGATATACAAAGCATTCGGTGTGGAAGTCAAGGTGTCTTCGTTTTTGGGAGGCTTTTTCTTAAGCATGTACGTCTAGGTGTGTGTGTGTGTGTGTCAGCGAACCATTCAATGAGTAACATATGAGTATGAGTAACATATTACAATCAGACTAAATATATAATCCAAGGCCAGCAACAAAAATGTTATCAGAGGCGCTGCCGTTTTTATCTGACAGACTTATTAGACCAGATGATGTGCATATGCATCCCACTAAATCACATAATTTATCTTCATATTGAGGTGTACGTGCTGCCTCTGTTGTTTCTTACTGGTTTGCTGCCAATTCCTGCTTGTTCTTCCTCCTACCTGCATCTCCTTCATCTCTATAATAAATACTGAGACAAAGCAGGAGGAGGTCAGTGTTACCTATAGTTTTATTATGCGTCTGTGATAGTATTTCTTTGACTCATCATTTTGTCTCTTCATTTTAACAGCTTTTACTTGTTTTAGTGCCAGAAATGTGCAGAATATCTGTTGTCAAGTTAAGGAGGCATCTGATGTTGGACCTTCAGCGGGTTCTCAAAATGAGCTGGTTGTCGAAAAGACATCGAAACTCACTGTAACATTTTTATGTCGTCAAACGACAAAACTTTTCAGAAAAGTGACTCCAATCAGCCTGAGGAAATCTACCTAAAAGGACAGAAGTAACCTTTAGGAAACATTTGTTGAATGTCTACTGTGAAGTCGGGCTGGGCGATGTGGCCAAAAACGTTATCATGATCCTCGGTGGATATCGACTGTTATGTGATATATGGCAAATCATTGTTTCTGTCCGGTTTAAAGGCCGATATTTGATCTTGAAAGAAAGATGATTTTTGGTTTTAAGCTCTTCTTCGTGCGCATGACAAACACAAATTTAAAGTGTGCAACATTCACATCATGATGAAATCTATTTTCAACACCAGAATATGTCAAATTAGAGTCAGAAAAAAGTGAACACTGAAACATTTTCTATTTTATTTGACGATGTAAACAAAATGAACTCTAAAGATTCATATTGCGATCATCATATCTGCTGATCTCAAAGAAAAATGATCACAATATAATATAATTATATCGCAATGTGATATAAAATCATATCAAGAAAAGTATCATTATTGTTTGATCGCCCAGCCCTGCTTTGTGCTTTCTGAATGTGCAGTTTGGAGGCGGGGTTTATCACCTATATTTTGTCTCCGTCTCTATATCCAGTCAGAATTCACTGACAGAAGATTTTCAGTCCTTACGAAAAAGCATCACAATCATAAATCATGACAGGAATTTTGACGTGTCATGAACGTCTCACCAGCATCCAGATAGAGTTTCATACCAGCATGCTGTGCGGAGTGAGGAGTTCTTCCTATGGGCAGAGTTGGACGCACCGACGCTACCTCGCAGCAGTGGTGGCTTGAAATGAATCGTCGCATGCTAATCAATCTTTCACGTAGTTATGACATTTCCTCTGTAAAAAAACTAGGTGAAACGCTCAAACTGTGGCTGCGATTTCCACGCTGTCCTCAGGTGAAGTAACCGTCACATCAACCCGAGACGCGCAGTCAAGCGTCGCGAATGGACGAACGACTGGCTTTTAGACTCTTGGCAGCGCGTGGCTTCACTCAGTCAGTGAAGTGGTGAAAGAATTGGTTTGTGAGTGGTCGGCGTTATCTAAAAATCAACTCCGCCGGTTGAGTTGTAAGATAAGAACTGCTGGCTTAAACTGCCTGACTTTCATCTCGCTTCTTAATTTACGCAAGCTTTTTGTTCCTTAAATTCTGCTGTGTCGGAGCCGTGTGTGTTTACGTCTGAATCTAAATGTTCTGCGTAAAAAACATTTTCAACCGAGCCACTTATTGTTGTTATGCTCCTTTATTCTAGCAATGCTGGGAATACATAAAACCATGCAAAAATCTTAACCGCAGGGCTAAAGAGTTCAGTATTCTTTTGGGTCTTTTGCCTTTTTTTTTGTCTTTGTAGCTTTAATGTTGAATGTTGATGTGAATCTTGCAAATAGAGACAACTGCAGGCGCTTATGGGCGGCATCTTCTGCATCAGTTTTTGAGGTACAGGAGTAGTTGTATGAGGAATGAAAAAATGGAGTTGAACAAAAAAAGTAGGGACCAAACAACCTGACCAAGACTAATCGATGGGGCGGGTCTTGGTCCGTTTCCAAGCAAACACTGGTCTGGGTTATTTGTGGTGTGAAACAAAAGCAGACAAAGCACAAGATTTTATGAAAGTAGATGTTCAGATTCGGGAGCTAAGATGTTTCACTAAATATTGTTTCACCTTTGAACGTAGTCGCATAATGTAAATTGTATCTAATGAAAATGACCGACTGATGTTTGCATAGGAACTCCACCAAATACACATCCTAATCCATTGGACATGCATATATGACTTAGAAGAAATTCAGTGAGTGGAATGACTTTCAGGATCTGAGGCTCTGCAGCGGAGCTGGACGATGGTTCCCCGCGATAAACATTTTCAATCGCTGTCAATAATTATCACAATCGAATCATTATTTCCCCCCAGTTTAAAGGCTGATTTTTTAAAAGCAGACGGTTATTTGTGGTTTTGAATTGTTTGCAAAAGACAAAAACTATCTCAAAAAGACGGAAAAGAAGGAGCAAGTTGGAAACGATTTAAAGCACACAAGACAAATATGACGTAAAAGACACAAGATGAAAGCATTGTAAAAAGACACAACTAGACAAAAACATAGTGAAAGACAACGAGATGAAAATGGCGTAAAAGACACAAGATGAAAACATGTATTTATTCTATGAAAATAAATCAAATAAGTGCAGCCTGAGTTCATATTCAACAAGACCAACACACTATAAAAATAAAGTCACAATATCGATAATCATCGTTTAATCGCCCAGCCCTGCTCTGCAGATGTAATACTGGTCATGTTTAAAAATGTCTGTCATTACACCCCCATTATATACATGTCCATATGTTTTCTGCTGAGCTTTTCTCCTCTGGTCTTGCAGCTCCAAACTCTCTCTTCCCTCACGTTGGGCTCTATGTTTTCATTAAAGCAAGTGGTTGGGTTCATGTTGCTCACAGGGAGCCTCGAAGCCTGACTTTGGCCAGGTTCACCAAATGAACATGGCTTTTTACACACAAACAGCCACTTTACTTATCCAAACTCTGGAACAGGGAATGTGAACAGGGAGATATAGAGTGTGGTTGGGAGGAGGAGGAGGAGGAGAAGGAGTAAGAGGAGGGGCACATTTATTGAAAAGGAAATCACAGGGGGCATGAGGGAGGAATTGCTACTGCTTTAACCAAATAATCTTGATGGACAGTCATCCCTTCCACTCCCTCCCAGGAGGCATGCTGAAGCTGATACCACATTTTGTGGAGGGCGTCAAATTCTTTGACCAGTTCAAGTTGTTCACTTTATTGTGGAAAAGGCTGTGTGGGATGGACAGCTCTCAAATGTCCTGCACCCTAGATGAGGTAAAGATGAAACCGTATATTATAATCTATGTATCAGAACGTATGCTTTATGTGACGATCGTGTGTAAGCGCCGGATTCTTTGCCTCTGTGGGTTTTTAATGAAGAAACATGAGCTGGTGCTTTCACTGCATAAATTTGTACTAAGCTAAAGAGCTCTCACACACGACGCTGCCGTGCATTATATAGAGCACATGCAACGTGCATATTCTACATTCTATATAAAGTTCGGCACCAGACACGCAAAACCACTTGCAATTTAGTCCCAGCCAGATCATATCTCTGGGAAAGTGTTGCCACTCCTGTTGGTACAAAAACAGGAAGGTCTTTTATTTTAGTGTATATAATATACCGCCATGGTCATTTTAACCAACAAAGGCAAAGCACTAGTCTTGCTTCCTCTGTGTTTATATTCCTGAGAGGAGAAAATAGCGTTGCAGTTTAGGGAATTGTTTTTATGTCTCCAATCGGGAAACAGATTCAACTCACAGTGGAACTTAAGGGATGAGATAAACAGACATACAGAGTCATTACACGTAAAACATTTGACCGCAACTCATCCCTATTTGACTTCAGACTTGACTCAGACCCATTAATAATGTGTCATGAACATTAAAAAAAAAAAGTTTGAAAGATTTGGGAGCAAAGTTTTATTTTATACAACCGCCAAACCCTTAGATGCATCATAATTTCCTTCTGCCAACCACATTAGAGACTGGACTTGGACTCGAATTCAAAGACTTGAGACTTGCCTGTTGTGACTCACGAACATCCAATTGTTTTACAGACATGCGATGATTGTGTGTAAGTCTCTTTTAGGCCAGTGGGCACCATATGGCCTGTCAGTTTGACTGTGTCCACCTGCATCATAGGCCAACACACATCAAAACTAGACACGGCTTACATATTATCCCAAAGGTTTGGTGGGGACTTTTCATTTATTATTTATTAATATTTCGTATTATTATAAATATTTGATGCTGTACAGTTTTCTTGGAGGGATCGCGGGGAGGACAGAAATCAGATCACTCCTTAGGTTTCACGTCAAATCGGTCATGGCAAAGTACGGTCTGGGCAAAGACACAGTGAACTGGCAGAGTTACTCACGCACAGGCAGGAGGGTGATGAGAAAATGACTTTTTCCTGTCCCTATATCATTGAATATGTCTATTTAATTGAATCATGGTTTTCCAACTTGGTGATCCGCACTTAACCTTTAAATTGATTCCAACTGGACACTGTAACGTTTGCCGGATGACAGAAATTTAATTTGGGGCCCAAAGCAGTGTGAAGCTCTCTTCTCTTCTCTTCTCTTCTCTTCTCTTCTCTTCTCTTCTCTTCTCTTCTCTTCTCTTCTCTTCTCTTCTCTT
>JAPQRN010000016.1:5680569-5692119 GCA_037367275.1 Coranthus polyacanthus
TGTGTGTGTGTGTGTGTGTGTGTGTGTGTGTGTGTGTGTGTGTGTGTGTGTGTGTGTGTGTGTGTGTGTGTGGAGGATGAGCTTATTTATTGGCCCCCTGTACTATCTTAATCACATCTAGTGTCCCATGAAAAGAATTCCTGTCAAGCTGCTCAAAGAGGGAATAAAGTCAAATGGACTATAAATTGTCTACAAGTTCATATTCACCAAATCTCTGAAAGAATTATTATTACTGAAGCATGTCTGGAATTTTCTTCCTGTCCACATCCGCCATGTCAGGGTTTTTTATACAATGCGTACTCCCACAGCAGGAGAACATACATGGACCGTGAAATGCAGACCAAAAAATGTCAGGTAAGTAGCCCCATCTGAGCGGTCATCCATTTTGTTAATATATCACTTCCTTTTCATCCCAACAGCTAAAGCCATTTGGAAGTCAGAGACACTTTGGTCAAAGAATCAACCATTTGACAAATGTTACATAGTTACATTTTGTGGAAAAGACTCTCTTGTTGTGCTGTTTTACGGAGCAGCGAGGAGGACAAGTATACTGAGCAGGTAGCGTATAGTAGTTTTTATACCTTTTACTAAAAACAGGTGCCTGCTGTGGCTGAGGAGGAACAAGTTACTTCTTATATGTCACATACACAACTTACCACATTCACAATTTTTTTTCCCTTCGCTTTCTCAAATGTCAAACTGTCAACGTTCAAACACATCAACAAAGCTATGGGTCATGGTAGACTTTTGTGGAATGACAACAGGTAAATCCAATGTTTGTCAGTTCGGACACTAATCTCAGAGATGGATGTTCAATAAATCACATTCTGCGGACACAGCGTCTTGCGTATTTTCCTAGTTGGAATTCTCCCTTTTGAACGTAACACTGCCGTCCGTGAGTGTTTCCCAATCCCTCTGGAGATGACAGAGTGCAGATAATAGTTTCAGAGTGTGAAGCAGCCCCTCGGCTCAAGGTAACCTAATAAGGTTACCGTGTTGATTTAAACTCATCCTCATCCCCCTCGGTATTAGCGCTTGTTTGCACTCAGTTGTTCCATCTCCTCCGCTGAGCCAACCTGTGTTGAAATATTTTCCTTTCTCCCTAGTTGTTGCATTCCATCAAATGCAACCCTCGAGTGTTCTTTGATGCTCGGAGAGAAGCTCTGAAAGACCGGGGCGTGAAAGGAAAGGTGAAAAGTGAGAAAGTGTTGATAGAGGAAAATTAGACTGATTGGCGTTTCACGTGTGTGCGTGCGCGAGCGAGACTTGGACTGAAAACTGAACCTAAGTTGAAGAATCGAAGGCAATTCTCGTTTTAATTTTTTTGCCCATTTTTTCGTGTTTTATTTGGCGGTAAATGGAAAACGTAACGAAATATAAGAAGGAGTGAAGAATGTGTGAGGAGGAGCTGCAGGAAGTTGTCACACCTAAGTTGATAGATGGACCCTAACACCCCCAACCCTCTTGTCCTTGTGTGTGTGTTATTGTGTGCATGTGGTACTCGACACTGGAAGGGAAACAGGGACTCTCGGTAAACATGCAGGGCTTTTGAAGTTTCCTCCTCCCTCCCTCCTTCCCTCCTGCTGTTCTGAGGCCTGTTGCTCAACTATGCTGGGTTCAGACACTGACAGCATATTATTTTAACAACTTAATCCCGTTGAAGGCTGTCGAGCTTTTTGATTGATATCACTGTTTGATAGAGGGGATGGCCTGTACAGGAAATTTGCTCATCTCTCCATGAAGCAGTGGAAACATGCGTTACGTGTGTTGTCTTTTTTTCCTCCTCTTTCTGTCACTCTGTCTCATCATGGAAACGACAGGACACAAGACTAATGCCAGCAGGGTTTTTGATTAGCACGCAATACCTAAAATAATAATAATAATAAAAAAAAAAAACAGGAGAAATTATGACTTTCCCTCCCTCACGCACACATAGACATATCTGCTTACAGTCTGACTCCAGTTCATCGGGGTGCCAACCACAATAAAGCTCAGCAACACTGTAAAACAATTCAGCTTTTCTGTTTAAGCAGAACAAAAATCATACAATTCTGGGAAATCTGAGCAGGTTCCGCAGTTTAATTGAACGTTCTGGAAGGTTAACAACGAATCCGGCATGGTTTGAGTTTTATGACCTTTTTTTTCGGAGGTTTAATTCTGAATCAGCCTGATCTGTTATATAAAAGGAGGATCCGTGACTGATGACATTTAGAAAGCAACCAACAACCACTGAAAGGAACATACTGTACCAGGCTAAAAGTGATAGCCTAAGTTTTAAAAATCACACTAAACCATCAAAGACAGCCCAGCAAGTGTAGCGCTGATCCAATCAGATATGAAGGGTCACGAAAGAGAGAATAGTAGGCCTATTGTATCTGCTTGAAATGACATCTGTCCCGAACAAATGTCTTTCGAGCTTTGTTGGCGAGCTGCTTTCTGATTGGACAGATTGGACAAGGGCAAGGTTGGTGATACTTGCACACCTCTGAAAGAAACTGAGCAACAATTCTTTCGTCTTTGCGAAAAAGAAGCTTTGAGAGGGCAGTGATGTCAGGTAAAAGGAAAAACAAAACAGTATAACTCATAGGGTTGGCCTGGTAAAATCCCATGAAAAGAATAGAATAATAGTAGATACATACCCAGAAAGTACTGGGTATGTATCTACAGCCAGGTTTATTTTCTTACTCTGTGCCATGGAACTCAATTGCTGTGCAAAACTATTTGAAAAACTTGCCTATTTGTATTATCATGAACGATCATTGCAGTTTATTTTGAGCACCAAATGTGTATTAATCTGCCACTGAATACAGTCCCCAAGAAGTGTACTACAAACTGCTTCCTCCTGTTTTAAGATCATTTGTTAAATATTGAAGTGCCCGGCATTAGTTTTGCCAATATCATGACTGAAGTTGGCCATGGTCTAGTCTGCAGGGTGCACTTCAGCCTTTCTGTGGTTGTTACGAACAGCTAGAAGAAGAAGAAGAAAGTTGGAGTATGTTTTAATGGGATTTGACAGATTTTGGCCTCAGCGAAGCAGTCCGGTATATTGTTTTCCATCCAGCTGCTGCTGTTCAGCTTGAACAACTCCATCGCAACGTAATCTGTTACTGCTCATATGAAGGAGTCACTTACTCATACTTTCCTTTTATTCATCCTTTGCTGTGCCAGCCTGAGCGCTGTCACATTAGTCTTGCATAGACATGTTGTTCATCCTCTTGTCGAGCCCCTGTCACCCACTCAAGGAAATCCAAATAACCTATCCTCACAAACAGATACGCTGAAAAGCACAAAAGAACGCTACACTCATGCCCTCTATTTATCATATTCATTTTTGTTATCCAAAACAGCAAACTAGGTTTATCAGGCATTTTTCCAGAAGACAAAAAGCAAAATCTCATTAGCATCCAGAACATTGGGAAATGTAACCTAGAGGAACAAAGGGATGAAACTAATTTGAAATGAAACACACAGTTTAGGGTTCAGTGCTTTACCATTTGGCAGTGTTTAGTACCATTGATATAATACCTGCCTTCCTCTAGTGGCCAGCTAACAGCTGGAATCCATCCTCTTGTCAGTGCCAAGAATCAAAACACAGAGCTTTTAATTAATACTCAGCCTTTTTACCTTGATGAGAAGCTGGCACCCCGCGGCAGTGACCAGCTGACTGGCAAGAGGCCGTATCTCATTAGGTCGGACCGGGATTGGGGATGAAGACTGGAGTAATGGATCCCTGAGTTAGTACAGGTCATCTTCCAGCTGGCCCAGCTGTATAAACCCCGGGATTTCTTCGCATTAACAAGTTCAGGACCCAGAGGCTAGCCCACTCAGCCTCAGGTTTCACGCAGCATCCCCGTCCTGGGCCGACACACTGGGTGGGATAAGGAATGTTATGAATGAACAAAATGTTCAGAGACTCTTACTTTTAATGAAGCAAAATTAGACACCATTATCCATTATTAGCCTCCCTTATTACATTTCACCAGTACTTTAGTGTTTTCTTTCCTCATGCACTTAATCAATACGTGACATCAAATTTACCAATTCCACCTGTTTGAATAAAGTTACCTAATGAGTTCCACAGAGAAGTCACAAATCACACATCAGTCACTGTCGTCTTCTATATCAATAATAAATAGCATTTATTGATGAGGAGAAAAAATATAAAATGGTACCACATTGCTTCCCATGTCTGATGTTATACTGTGACGTAGTGCATTTCTGCAAATCACAGCCAAAATGACTTACGTCATGTTAGGGTGTGTGATTTAATAATACGAAGATGTTACCTTTGTGCCTTTAGCCCACTGTGCACTTAAGCACATAAAACGAATGGAGAGTTGGATGTAGAAGAAGGACGGAGCTTCTCATGGGTCGGCGCTGTAGGCTCCACTGCATAGAATATGTCGATTGACTTGGCCAGTAGTGAGTGTGAGTAATCCAATCTGGGCTCACAGAGGGATATAAAACCAGAGCAAAGCATATTAAAAAATAGCCAAAGCAGATTAATGAGAAAACAAAAGTTATTGTTTCTTATACCAAAGGTCCATTAAAAAAGCCCATCTGTTTTAGAGTTCACTTGTTTGTACAGGAAAGCATTCTCAGTTACAGCGCTGGCACGGGTTTTTCATTGCCAATTTAGCCTTGGCATCGACTTCAGTGCCGTTTCTCAGTTACAAGCTTTGTGTATGTTTACCTTGAAAACCTTTAAAGACTGGGAACACAAGAAATGTGTTTTGTATTTTTGAAGGTGGAAATTTTACATAAAAGCGCTTTTTCAACCAAAAAAAAAAGAAGTAAAGTACATAATCATAAAATGCAACATGTATGCATGCATACGAAGGGTGGCGTGAAGTCATGACAATAAATATTTTTATCACTTTGAGAGTAAAATATATTGTTTTGTAAGTTACAACATATGCCATGTTTGTTTAGGCATATTCTTTCATATAATCAGTACATTATGGTCCAATTACACAAAAGAAGCAAGTTTGAAAGAGTATCTGAAAGACAGACAAATATTTACAACCCGACTATGAACAAGGCGCCTGAGGATGATCTCTGTATTTAACTACATGAAAAAAAAAATCTTATGGAAGTGATTGGTTACTTTAGGCCAATTTAGCCTGTTTTGCTTTGACGTGTTTTCATATTTAGGTGCACATATAACGTGCAACACTTTTCTTTGGGTTTCACAGTGTGGAATTACAACATAAACATGACATCCCGCTACCAAGAATATGTGCCAAAGTAGACAAAGATGCATTTACTCCTGCCTGGATGGATTGATGATAACAGTTCACTTGTGCTGGAGAGGTAAGCAAAATTAAGTGGAGAACAGAGATGTGGCTCAGTTTATAGTACATTAGGCGACTGCAGAAGCGGGTGAGCTCTGGATTTAATGATACCAATAGATGACGAAGTGCACTGAAAATACATTCACTTTATTTGAGGAGTGCTGAAGAGCGACGTCTTTGTCGCAATATGAATTCTTTAGATGTCAAAAGAGGCCGTTTCTAGCATGTTAGCAGTGTTGTTTTAGTCCCAGCAAGACTTCACGTTCTTGCTAAAATAAATACTGTATATGAGGATACAGTGTGAGAAGGAGAAATGCAATAGAAGGAAATTCATCGGTAGCACATCACAGATAAAAAAAAAATAAATAAATAAAAAATGATGACAGTTACATGCAGGAGTCTTGGACTGGGTAGGACTCGGTGTCTTATTACTCCTAACTCGATTATTACTTTTAAATGAGCCCATAAGTCTCACGTGAAGCCCCGGACCTTCATGTATCTTCACTCGTTTGTCAGGTTTATGTGAAGCACAATATTGTTCATCCCTTAAACCAACATGACCACCCTCCACAGCCGGCAGAGCTGTTTTAAAGAACGTGCTCCATCAACCTACATGCCTTCGCACAAATAAACAAAGCAAAGGTGACATCTATCAGTGGGGTTCAAAAAGAGGATAATGACATTGTCAACAGTTTACACCTCCGAGGTCGACTTCAAAGCCTGCAGGGGGGGCAGGATGTCAGTTTACGCTCAAGATAACGATACCTGGGCGGGCATCTGTTTGGACTGAAAATAAGGCATTGTGGGAACAAGCAGGGGCGGGGCATGAGGCATTTGCTTTACTTCCTGCTGGGAGATAAAATGAAAATAAAGTGGGGAGAGCGGGTCGCTAGGTTAAGTAACAAGAGATGCTCGTGAAAACAGAAAAACCAAGAGAGGCTTTAGGAATGACTTTGCGGGTCTTTGTATGTTCTGATGTAGATGGACTACCGCTGGGTTGATGTTGAGGGTCAGTGGCTCAGGACACGTGCTATGAGTCTTTACAGTAATTGATCAAATAAATCAATAAATACATTTTACACCTCCCACTGTGTAAAAATGAAGCCCAACTCCGGCGGTCATGGGAGCTGCTGTGTTGCTTTTGTGATGTAATCTGAGCCAGAATCTGTGCAGTAGAGACACGGGGACACCATGTGTCCCCCACCAGGGGGATATGGAGACATTTTGGCTTCAAATCTGAATTGCTCATAAACTTATGCCGTCCATCTTTATATACAATCTATGGTTTTAGGTGGATCCAATAGTATTAGTATTAGTGCTTCTTGAGGAAATTCACTTGGTTTCTTAGTCTAGTCTAACTTACAAAGACTGGACGCAGAGATAAAACATACAAAGCGCGACCACTCAACAGCTCCCTAAACTTTGATTGCCCCTAAAAATGCTCTTTCTTTTCAGGTAATTTCTGTCCATTTAGGTACATTTCATCAGGCTGATTTGTGTTTGCATCATCGTTCTGAATACGGTTCTTAATAAGTTATTTGATTATATAAAAAGAGGCGACTGACAGCAACAATGACCAGTCACTGTTAGTCGTGCTGTCTCTCGATGGCACCTTTCAAAATCTTTAAACTCACTGACAAAAACCCTACATTTATAGTTAGTATTTATGAGAAAGATTTATATTATTTATTTATACAGCAAAAAACAAACATCATGGATCAACTAGTCAGCACTGATGTGTGTGAGATGTTCAGCTTCTACATAAGATACATAAGATACCACATTTTTGCAAACCTCCGAGCTCGTGGGTTTTGAGTGGATTTCTTTGTGCTGGTCTGTCTCTGAACGTCTCTAAGTGCTGTTGTATTAAGAGGACTTAAAAGCACTTGGAGATATTTCTGTCAGGAATTCTCTGGGGGCTGCTGTTAAGTGAGCAAACAAGATTGAGAGGGAGAAAAAGTGAGAAGTGATTAAAGCGGGACAAAGAGGCCAACACGAGTTCTTTACCGACTGATAAAACCTTTTGAACTTAGGCTCTGGAGAGCAAAGGAAGCCGAGAGAGGGAGAAGAAAGGGAAAGAAAAGGACGAGATGATTGCGCACATACGGATGTACACAGACACACTCAGGCATGCGTGTTTTATGGTCGTTGGAGGGGCAGTAAATAGTGGCCTGTTGTGCTGTGAGGATGGTGAGCGTAGAGACCGTGAAACCAGATGTCTGATTTCACAACATGCAGCGGACACACATGCACACACAAGCGATCTCTTACAGGTTTCATCAAACAGATTTACAGCACTCAATCTGATAGTTATCTTTAGCTTTTCTCCTCCCGATCGAGCACTGTGTGTTTGCGCAAGTGTGTTGGGTGAGTTGTCAGTAAGCAGCACTCATCCTGAACACAGCTCCCTCTTATTCAAGCATAAATCACAGTGTGAAATATACCATTAGCGCAGCCGTGGCGTGTTTACTCCTGAGCCACTTCCCAGAACTTATCTAATTTATTCCACACTTTGCCAAAATCTCAGTCCAGCGCGAGCTCAAGCGAATGAAGGTAGGGCATGAAACCAGAGCTTTGAACAAAACTGCGTCTGTGTCTCTGGCTCCGACGCGAAGGCCTTGACAGATGTCAAGATTTCTGTAAGCAAATATTTTAAAGGTATTTAGAGCAGCTGAATGGTCTTAATAGAGGTGTGGTGGCTAGGGGAGAGAGTTTCAACAAGTCAGCTTCTCTCAGTCACCTTTAGCTGCCTTTTACAGTACTAATGGTGTCTTCGTACAGCATAACTGCGTGTTGCTAATAAATGTCAGCCCATAGCTGTCAGAGGGCTTGTAAAAACCCATTCAAGGACACATTGGCCTGGGATTAAATGGAATTTGAGACGGTCAAATGTTAGGTGTTTCTTAACTTGCATTCATAGAGCGAGTTATCTGCTATCTTTGTTAAGGTGCACAAGAAGCACAGGATTAACTGTGCAATAATAGCAGAAAGGCCAAACCAAGGCCATTTTACAGATGTTTGCAATTTGAGTGGTAGCATCTCAGCTTTCAGAACATCCTGTCATGGTTTTCCCCACCAGTGTTCTGTGCTGTCCAGACTGAAGATTATTTTTACACCCTTTCTTTTGATAGCTACTTTGCCCGTTTAACAGTTAGCCTTCTTGACTTTACAGTATTTCTTCAAATGTCAAAATTGTCTCCATACAATGTGGCTACACAGATAGTCCACTGACTCAGACATCTTCTGCATTTACTTGGCTCTTCTTTGAGAACTTGCCCTTTATGATCTCAGCAAGTCGATTAGTAACAAGTGATAAACAGTGAAATCAAACCTGTGTTCTGCACGGAACACTGAAATTGAGTCTACAGAGCCTTGGATTAGGCTACACTTAAGGACATCATTGGTTTTTTGTTTGTTGTTGATACAATATTCATGCTTGAGCTGCAACATGTTTAAGACATGTGGAAGTTAATGCAACTTAATCCAGTGTAGCCAACTGACTACAGCCAGAACAAACAACAAAAATCAATCAGTTTTTTATGTTTAACAGACACAGTACGTAATGTTTATTTCTTTAATATCACAGAGTTAGCTTTTTTATTTTAATAGCTATCTTCTACCTATTCAGCTGCCTAGTATTAGCTTATAGTAGAATATGAGCTCAGCATTGAAATGAGGAACGCAAAGTGAGTTGGAGTTAAATAATAATAGTAAATCATTTCTTACTATTTAATTTTTTCAGAGCCAAGTGGTGGCAAAGTAGGTATGAGGTAAAAACGTCACAACCAACCGGCGACGTCCCTGGTGAGATTATTTTTGGAGCTTAAAATGGTTATTTTTTCTGAACAGACAGTTTGACTGTAGTTGTGGTTAATAAGTTTAGTGTTAGGTCACCCATGACCCGTTGCAGATGGCTCTGACCCCTTGCACTCCCTCAGCTCTGCCCCTTTGTCCAAATATCGTCACTTCTGGCTCCAAAAAACTAACATGGCGACGGCCAAAACTCCTGGCTTCAAAAAATCAGCCCGATACAAGTTTTAGTCTCTACAGCTAATTTACATCTTCATGAATCGTTATATAACTCACCCATTTTAATTACATTAAAGTTATGCATAATTCAAGGCGTGGCCGCTTTGAGTGACAGGTGAGTGCTGTCTGCCTTGTGGGCTTTGATTGACAGCTAGCTCAGCTGCTGTGTCGGACATTTGGAGCTCCTGTTTGTTGAATGAAACTTCTTTACCTGTACTTAGCTACAATGTCCAGCCCATAAATACATATGTACGTTGATTATAACTATGGTCCAGCCTGTTAGCATATTAGCCAACGTTAGCATTAATTCATATTGGACTACATGGTTTATTAGCTAGCCTGCTAATTAGGCCAGCTAACACTAATTATTGTGTTTATACATTACCTGAAGTTGACATTACTGTTATCAAACACAACTGCATGGGTTAACATTTATTGAGTAATTGAAATTAGACTACTTGGTGGCATTTAACATGACACCGCCAGTCCGTAAATTAGTGTTAGCTTGGTGAGTTTCACCCCTCGCTCTCCTCCCAGCTCCACCCTCTTATCTTATCTTCCAAAAACCCAAGAAACCAATGGGTGACGTCATAGTGACTTCATCCACTATTTATGTACAGTCTCTGGTGACAACCCTTGACAAAAGGAAGTTTTAGACAGCATTTAGTATTTCCGTGTTATTGCAAAACATAATATATCAATGGAACACTTCTTAAAAGTAACTCCAAAGAGTTAAGTTGAGATCCATCAATGTTGATTGATTGTGGCTCCACCTTTCTCCACTGCCTCCATTTGATAATTGATGCAAACAATCTGTTATTTGTCTGAATGGTGGCTTGTATTGAGGATTGACAATTAAGATGTGAAACTGAAATGACATTCAGTCAAGTGTACTCTCTGAACACTCTCTTGTGAAGTGTACTATACGGTCTTTTCCCGTCTCAGTGTAATGACTTCATCACTAATTCATGACTGATGTAGTCTGGAGGGTCAGCTAAGTGTCTGAGGGCAACGCTGGCCATCTGGCTTTCAGCGACAAGTCTTCAATGTAAAGCCCTAGATCCCAATGGCCAGACGTGGTGAAGCAATTATTAATTTATAAGTGACTCATTCCAAATGGGGGGTTAGAATGGGGAAACATGGTCTAACACATGTAGACCACATCTGATCCACACATTGTGTGTGGGGAGGAAGGGCTACATGGGACAGATGTGCATACAGTCTGCAAGGGTGAGGATCATGGATATCAGCTGCTAGATGGGGAGGTCTGCGCCTCAGGGACATTCCACTGTATCAGTCCAAAGAGGGATGCATGTAGGTCTGTGAAGAGCACGGACAGGAATGTGATATAACATCCACTTCACTCACAAGTCTAAAATGCAAACATCCAAGAGGAATATCCTCTATTATGATGATTTTAATGGTTAAAGCTACTTTAAAAGCTAAAATGGTGGCACATAGATTTGGTGATCACGAGGCAAAAGGGTCAAGATTTTTGTTACACTCACATATGTGCGCATGTGCAACTGCTCAGACCTTATCTGCAGTGCAAACTTCAGTTTTCATGTGTGCAAGTGTGCGTTAAGCTTGTGTCCTACACTAGCCAAAAGGGTTAGCATATTCTGCCAAAAGTTCCTTATGTCTGTAATTAAGTAGCCTAAGTGTTAAGAGTGAAAGGGATAAATGAGCCAACAGTAACAACCTTGTTTCTCTCATGTGCTTTCTGTCCAGTAAACTCTTCCACCTTCTCGCAGAGGAGCAGAAGCAATGATTGTGCCATATTATTATGTTGGCACAGTGAGAGACGAAAATGAAATGTTCTAAAACTAACTGGAAGGACTTGAAAATGTTGGAATCTGACAATGTCACAAGTGTGCAGGATACTAATTTCCCTGTTATTCATGCACAGTTATGTTTGTCACGAAGTAGTTCAAAGCATATAGCCTTTACAAACATTACTGTAATGATAAAGCTATGGAATTACACAATTAAACTGGGGGGAGTGTTCAAGGACCCATCCACTATGGTTTTCAGTACAGGGTGCGCTTATCATGAGTCAGGTCAAGGCCACTGAAGGCCACTTGTTTACCCTGAGCACAGTTGCTTTGTGGTACCCTCCCTTAAAAAGCAACCAAACAAACAAAGCACGCACACACACACACACAAACACACACAAACCTAAACAAGTAGATATGGTGCATAAATAAAACAAAACAAAACAAAAACT
>JAPQRN010000016.1:5703186-5715963 GCA_037367275.1 Coranthus polyacanthus
GAAAGAAGTAAATTTAAGTCCTTATAGATGTTGGAAATTGACGACCCACGCCAGGTGACGTTGTTAAGTAGGGAAAAAAACGTAGAAGGAGGTGGTTTGGGATGGTTATGTTCCGTGTCATGCTGTTTATTTTTGTATTTTCTCTCTCTGTCTTTATTATTTTAGCCCTTCCCAGCCCTTTGTTCTAACCCTAACCATGTTGCGTTTATGCCTAAACCTAAACAGATGTCTTTCTTACTACCACGTGTATCAAAAAAATTACACTGTGCGTAAAGAAGTGATGCCCCGGCCAAGTGTCAGTATGCGACGAGTAGGGAGTGAGAGTGGGTATGCTCCGCTTTGTTATCAGGAGAGTTCAGTAAAGTTCTTTTAAACCGTGGCGATATTCACGATTCCAGACGAAGGCTTGTGGAGCGACGATCCAAACAGCTCAATTTTGATGCGCTTTACCTTTTCAGCGTAGTACACAGCTGCCTTTGTACACACTGCCAATTTCTGAAAGCACATATTTCGAGCCCATGCCGCCGTGAAACTAAAGGCCTTTGTCTTTCTAATGACTGAAGTTATCATGAGCCAAATGAAGGCAGTTAACTAAAAACGTGTCTTAATAAGGAGCTGTAACAATGGGAGCGCTGTGTACAGTTACTTTACTGTTAACGCAAAGAGTGTTTGGTACAAATGATTTATTATCTTATTTAAAACAGAAAGAGTCTCCCTCTGTTTTTCCCCCCAGGCGAACGGTGGGGAAGTGAAGACACTGAGGAAAGGTTTGTCTCTTTACCATTCGGAAACTCAGCTCTCACAGTTCCAGGACGGCATGCACAATGTACGTATAAGACTCCACGGAGAACTATGTATGTATGTGTTCGTCTGAGTCGTATACCAACAACACGCTGTACAAAACCGACATATTAAAGCTCATGTCTGTTCTCGTTTATCGAGCTTTGATGGTCTCTCTCTCTCTCTCTCTCTCTTTTCTTCAAAATCACACGTATGCACAATTTAATTAAGCGCTTGTATTCAGTGTGAGCCTAATTTGCATTTCCCCGGCACAGAAGAACCCTACTGGTGCAAAACAACGCCAGTGCAGAAGAGAATACATCCACAATTTTATGCCACGTTCAATATTACTCTCATTTCTTTTTATGACTAACAACAATAAACTCATGTCCCAGCTCAAATTACAAGACTCCTCTTATTAAACTTGAAGACTGGGGAGGCTGTTGAAGTCGAGGTTCATTTCAGTCTTTTATTAAAGTAACAGTAGATCAACAAAAGCACCTGATGCAAAGTGTTTTTCTTTAGACAAACCTCTTGTTGTTTCCTTACAGTTATTTACACAACTCAGCAATGCAATTAGTTAATTTAATTTAGCACTTGAGAAAAAGTTTGTGGGAATTTTTGAGACTGAGGCCAATTTCCTTTGTAAATAAAATATAATATTGTAATGTACCTCCTGACTAATTACATTTTCTGTAATTGATCACAAGGTTTCCAGTCTCAAGAGTTACCACCTATGTATTAAGTCTGGTTAGTTTTTCAAGTGCACAGAGGTTATTTATCTGCACCAAATTCAAATGGGATGATGTTACAATTACACCCAAATAGCATCAGTGTGGCTACATAATTGAGTATAATACTCAGATTTCTGTCATTATCTACTGCTTTGGTGCTTTGACATGATTAAAGCCTAAGGAAGATGTGTGCTGTCCACAGCAGACACAGGAAATCCTATCTCGCCTATTGATAAGCCTGTCTTCTCGACTGATTGATCCTCTCCTGTTTTACTGCAAACACAGCAGGTCTACTGCACCTCCTGTCGCCATGGGAACACACACCTAGCTCAGCAGTGCTGCTGCTTCCTCTCATACTTTTTAATCCTCTCTTCTCTGCGTATGTTTGTAGAGTGATATGTGTGTCTGCTCTTCTTTTGTTGTTCTGCTGGTTCTCTGCACTCTCTCCTCTCTGATTACAATGTTTGTGATCAGTCGGTGTCTCCTGCCTCCCCAGGGTGCTGCCCGGACCCCCAGCAGTGAACCATCCCCCACGGGGATGTACCTCCCGCCAGGGCAGAAACCTGAGGCTGTAGTCCATGCCATGAAGGTAAGCCACAAACCGACCCATGTGAGCAATACAAATCCACTGTAGAATAGTTTATTATCCGGACCAGTGGCAAATAAATTAAACACACTTTTTATTCTGATAAAAAGCCATCAATAGTTGTGTTGTGTGTTTACTGTAAGTGGACACCACACAACATCTGATTTCCTGTAATAAGACCCTATTACATGACATGGGCTGCCCTCTAGTGTTCAGTATCTGCCACACTAAGAATCCCCGGCTCTATATACTACTTGCAGACCGTTTAAATACATTAGTGCTGTAGCCGTATGTATTACATATAACGAATGCTGGCGTGTGTGTGTGTTTATGTGTGTAGGTGCTGGAGGTCCACGAGAAGCTGGACAGGCAGAACTCCCAGGAATATGAAGAAGATCTTAGTGAGAAAGAGAAGGCCATCGTCAGAGAGATGTGCAATGTAGGTTTCACTATGAACTGAAAAAAACCCACTGATACACCTAATCATTTACATGTGTGGATGTGCAGCTTTTAATCTGCTTCCAGTTGAAATTTGTAGTTTTTGATGAGTGAGATCCAAACATGCACGAAATGTTTTTTTTTCTTCTTCTAGCTACACTCAATCTACCCACTCTAATGTTTAACACCTGCAAGACAGACGGGTAAAAGTTGTAAACAAGTTATATGCACTTTAATAACAGGCTATCAATAACTACATAAGATGAGTTAACGCCTTAATTCCATGTCAGGAAAAAAAAAACGTTCCAGGGTGACTATCAGCCAGTTTTCAGGAATGTAATCTGGTGAAATATTCACTCTCAAGTGTGTTTTGGTATCTTTGAAACATTCTCATCTCAACTTGAGTTCCAGAGCAGTGAAATATGGCTTGCGGCGCAGAATAACAAAATGTGTAAACAGTCTCATAAATCATCCAACAAAATATACTTTACATTATACACAATGTATTATACGCATTATACACGCGTACAATAGTTTAATATTATGCCAAAAATTGTGTTTTATGGAAATAGATAAACTGCAGCAAGAATAATGGTATACATACGTTGTTGCATACACAGGTTTGTGTGTTTGTGTGTGTGTGTGCGCTGTGGCTTCAAGGGCTGATTACTCTCCACTAGTGATGGTCCAGTGCATTCAACCCTGACCTAGCAAGAAACAATAGACGCTATTCATAAAACACACTCTGACCTATTTGTCCATCTCTCTCACACACACACAAACACTACTGGACACCCCGAAAAAGTTCTTTTTTCCTCATATTAAGACTTTTATTATGATACTTTTTGTAGTATGTGGCATTTACTGTCAAAAGGCCTGTCTTACGAGTGATACTGGCATTTTTATTTAATCTGACACTGTGTTGTTTCTGTTCTCTCCCAGGTGGTTTGGAGAAAGCTGGGAGATGCTGCCGGATCCAAGCCTTCTGTCAGACAGCAGCTCTCAGGCAACCAGTACAAAGCACCTTTATAGCTGTCAGACATCAAGCCGAGTCACCAGTTTTCGTAGTAAACCTACACTCCCATTTTGGACTGGAAACCTTCAGCGGAGTGTTTTCTATCTCAGCTGAGGAACTACAACCATCTCACCCTGAATTAAAGAAAATCAAGAAATTTGGTGGTGACCAAACAGCTATTCTCATGATAATGATCAAAGACACAGACTGTGTTAAGGAATTCAGAACATTTGAAGGCTGGATTTGGGTCAGCCTTTTTCCATTAGGAAGCAGAAAAAAAGTGAAAATGTACAGAGGTACAAAAGAGACTCACCAGACCTGAAAATGAAAGGCTGATACACGTGTCAATGAAGCTATCGCAGTCCAGATCATACCTCTATTTCAGCCTTAATCGCTTCTTAATGGTACAAAAATTCTGTAAAACACCACCTAGACAAAAAAAAAAAAAAGTAAGTTGCAGAGTTTTGAAAATGTGAATTTGTGTGGGAAGAATGAATTAGCATTTCATTTTTGGAAGTTTTTCAAAATGACTTTAATACAGTCAGGGTCTTTTTATGGTCCTTAGAGGAACTGTAGTCCAAGGCACTCCGTGGCTTCTTCACTCAGCTGCGGTGGATCCCACTTGGTTACGGGGAAAAGAGCGAGAGAATTATCCAACGGCAGTGCACTTTTCAGGACGAGCCCGGGCTCCGACGAACAAACATCCATACACACAGCGACTCATCAGTGCCTCAGCAGACTGTGTTTTTCGTGTATGTAGTCGTCTGCAGATGCACAGATGCAACGTTTCAATGAGGAAAAGGGGGCTATGTATTGAAACAATCCATGGACAAAGAAGCTTGTCCTCAAAACCTATAATTTCCTTTTTGTTTACACTATAGATGTACAGTAAGACTAAGGACTGAAGTTCCCTTCATCACAGAAATTGTCTGTGACTTGAGCTTTGTTTTTTGGTTTTTTTTAAAGTTTACCTACGGAACGGCCTATAGACCATATTCACAAGGTGGCTGTTTTTCCCGGATGTCACGCTCAAAACTGGGAAGTTCAAATGATGCTATGAAAAGGATAATGTCATACCACTGCGCTCCAGGTATGAACGCAGGAAATCTAACAAATTGTTATCATTTCACCACTTCCAAATTGTTCAGCAACTAAGAAGACAAATTGGGCGAGACAACATGATAGCCATTAGCTACTTAAAGACAATAGCTAACATTAGCATCCGACCACCTTCTTGCTACCATTTGATAGCGTTACTTGATTTGATAAGAAAGCTGTCAATTCTGAAATATCCACCTGCCTTGCTGTGTAAATGTTAGGTGACAAGACAGCAAAACAGATAGATATTTTTGAATTAATTTATGCCTTTCCTATTGTATTATGTAGCGTAATGGTAATGTTAGCTCGTAAGTGGTGGAACAACAGCTAACGTTAGCTGTCGAACAGTCGCTAATGGTTATCAAATATGTTGTTTTATGGTGCAGTGCTTGTTTTTTTTCCGTGTCTGATAAATTGGAAAGTAGTGAAATGACAACAATTTGACTTGAACACAACAGTATGACATTATCCTTCTGATAATGATATTTGAGCTTCATACCCAGTGTGACGTCAGAGGAAAATGGCCGCTGTGTGATTTTTTTATGGCCTATTGAAGGGTTACTGCCATGTGCAACACAATTTAATTTTCTTTTACTTTTAAATAGAATGATTAAGATACACTAACACCACTGGCTTATGCTCCATTCCTTCTAAACAGAAATGCAAACGTCAAGGCTTGTTACAATTAAGGCATTCCTGTTTTGAGAAACGAAAGTACGTAAGAAAATACGTGGCTTCACAGGGATGTTAATTGTAAAAAAAAAAAAATATATATATATATATATATATATACTCCTCGCTCCTTGGTAAAGACGCTTGAGTCCTTTTGATTGATATGGATTTCATATGTTACTGTCTTGTACAGAGACAGGCCACAAGCTAGCTTAGCACAAAGCTGTTGTTGGTTAGCTTGAAACTCGACAGCTAAACGCTCCTCAAACGACTGCATACTTTTATCTTGTTTCCAGTCAAATTAAATACAAATACACAGATAGACAATGAATTCTCGTCTGACTGTGGGTAAGACAAATTACAATCTTACCGTAGTTTTCTTTTATAAATAGGCCTATATTCACTATTCCTAGTAGATGATAACTTGGCTCTTGTTTCTTCTTATATCTTTTCTTATCTTATATCTTATATCTACCGCTATCTTATTTCTGAGCGTCTCTTGATGATGCTATCATTCCCGAAAATGTGTCTCTTTTCCTAATTTCCAAAATCATTTCACACGTAGCTACACTTGAAAGGAGCTTTGAACTTTTTTGAATCTTTGTCGCAGTTAGGACAATCCCTAAAATGTCCTGTTCATGCCCCTTCCCGTCTGTTTGAAATTAGATGTCATAACAGCTAGCGTACACTATTACCTCAGAATGAACCATTCAAGCTGACTTCCACATTATTTCAGGATAATGTTCCTATATGTTGTACAGCCACGTGTTACAAAATGTCCAGTGAAGCTACATTCTGCATATTGTCATTTTGGTTTGTTTCACTTATTTTGATCTACTCTGAGAAAGTGGAATTTCTTTCTTTTTAAAGATGAAAACATTGGTAAGATGTTACGTGTGCACCATGTGCTGTCCATCTCTTTATAGATTATACCGTCTTTAAGTCCTATTTTTATTGGATAAGAGACTGTACATTTTAATGTAGCTGAGTCTGAGTGCAGCTCAAAAACTAGAATCTAGCTTATGACTTGTCTTTGGCAAATAACATACGATTAATGTGGTCCTTAAAGTACCACGAAACGACTTGTACAATATAAAAAAGTACGAATTTAAATGGGAATAAAGTTTTATATTTGTTTTGGGGTTTTTTTTCTAAATGGAGCTATTATTTTTTTGAATTGAAACAAATTATTTTAGTTTCAACTCCACAGAAAATGCAACAGTTGACTCGTTCACTTCTCAGAAATGTTCAAAGTGTCCTTTGTTCAAAACATTACTTCATAAACTGCTTACTTTTTCATTTGTTCTCAGCAAAACAATGTTGTTAAACATGTTGAAATGTTGAAAAAAAAGAGTATTTTCCTATTGTGATATTGAAATGCACTGCTTATTTTGTCACAGAGGGACTGACTTGGACCAAGTGATGAAATCTTCTTCTGTGACAGTGTTTTACACAGAGATCACTGCTTTTTTTTTTTTTTTTTTTTGTTATAAGCACATATTCCCCATAGGTTTCAATGGCATTGCATGCCTTTATATTTTTGAATAAGCTGTATGTAGGTGAAAAGGTATTTTAGCAATATAAAACAATAATCTGAGAAAATGAAAAATGCCACTTTTAGATCATTTTGAAAAAAAAAAAAAGTAAACTTTCTTTGTAAACTTTGTTGGTGTCATTGACTGTTTGGTTAGAGTAAAGTCAAAGTCTGATGCTACAAACATACAACAGCATTACAATTTGTAAATTGCCATAAGGCATATTTACAGGAAGTCCTTTTCTTATTCACTTATCGCACCTTTAAATGATCTCGTTAGTAGAAAGTGATTCATTTTAGATTCCAAATTAACAACCAGAAAACTGTATGTCATGTTACCTATAAGATTTAGAAATATCTTTTATGTGGATGGAAATAGGTAAAATGCATGGACTGTATATATTAGTATATAAGTGCATGTAACTGCTATGTAATGTGGCTTACATTAGCCTAGACTGCCACCTAGTGGCGTGACAAAGGCATGTGCTATGAATGCTGGATCTTGTTGTATATACAGTGTTATACAGTAGACAATGTAGTGCTGGATTTATGGCAGGTCCACTTTACTCGAAGAAAATAACGAGAGCCATATGTCCTAGACCTGCAGACGTGCTGCTCTCTACTGCAGGTGTAGGCGTATCCTACATATCCGGGATATTAGTTCTTGTCCATCTAATCTACCATGTTCATCATAATGAGACTCAAACAACTGTACTGGACGAACTGAGAGCAACAAGTGAGTATTCATTCGACGGCAGCGTTTTTCCAATACATTGGTTTACACGTGGCAGATTGATTATTTTCGTTACCATCTAAAATGGGTAATAGCTCAGCCCTTTACGTACGTACTCACAGAACTGGACTCACATCCAGCTGCAAACAGCACATGGATTCACCGAACCCCTCGTCACCCTGTTGTCTCTGTGTCTCCCCCTCTCTCTGTCACACAGACTCGTATGTGAATAACCAGTGCTGTAGTCTACATGATACGCAGGTGCACGACGTGTACCCACTAAGGAAGCTCCAGAATTTCCTGATAGGCTACCTAATTCAAAATGCACAAAGGTAGAAGTGGCTCTCCATGTACAGCACACTCTAAAAACAGATGTGTTGACTCAACAACAAAAGTTGAGGTTGTTGAGTCAACACATTTGATTTTAGAGAGTGCAGATGTCTGGCCACGCGGTGAGTAACGGCACCGTGAGTGACGAGCCCTGCGCCGTGCGTCCCACTTTAACAGAGAGGAGGTGGGAACAGAATACTCCAGAGATGTCCTGCTCCAGAACCAAACTTATCACCGCCCACAGAGCGAACTTAGCCCTCCACCAGGAAGGATTTAAGCCAACGTGAGTTACTGAGGAGAGGGCTGATACACTCTTTGTAGAGTTCATGGGTGCATCTGAATAGTCCTTTTTGCTTAGGAAGGTTCCTAACTGAATGAAATGACCTGGAAGTATCTGAGTATGTATAATGCTGTCTCACAATGACTCTTTACGAAAAAAACAACTGTATCATCGTCACCCCTTTATCTAATCACATGCAGCAGCAGCACTGATGGGTTGTTTGGCGTATGATCACTTTAAATAGGCTACTGCAATGCAAAAACACAATGAAAGCTTTCCTTATAAAGTTACTACCTGTGTTCTTTAAACATTACAAAACAGGCCTGGAGGCTCTGAAAGTAATGTTAAAGTAACAAATTCAGAGCCCAAGTGTCGAGCAAATTGTCACTCACTGACCTTTCGAAAATATCCAGTGAATGCCAATCTAATCAAGTTAACTTAACAGTCCATAACATTAACTTTTCACATTATTAAGTGACTCGCCTACCTGGGCGTGTTTTAGGGTGCCAGATAAAATTAAGAGACTGTCAGTTCAGTTTAGTCCAGTTCCTTTTATTACCAGTGTCCTATTGCTTAGTGCGAGGCCGGCTTTTACTGGTTATAACACAGATTAACGCTGCCATCTATTGGAATCGTAAACTTACAGGTCATTACAACACTGGAAAGCTTCTCATGAATTCAAATTGAATGTCATTTCCCTTTCAGAAATATATTTATGAGGTGGGTAGTTAATAGTTTTATGGCAGAATATGTACGATAATATCTGGAGGTAGTTCAGTGTCAATAATAAGCAATAACCCAAAGAAATGTGACTGTGGTTATTGTATCTACACTTGTTTTAGATTCTTTACCTCTCATCCCAGAGGCTTCCTCGGTTCTCACTGACTGGTGTGGAGTTGACACCCGAGAGGTGTGAATAAGAGTTAAAAGGCCTGGAATGTCAGAACTATGTGTATATATGTATTTCTGTATATAATACAATGTGGTGCATACAGTGTTGATGTCCTGCTTCCTTTTGGCTGTTAGTCAAGATGAACAACATACTGTGTTAGAGCCATATGTTGAGCCTGTACGAGAATTTATTTTTTCATTAAGATTTTCTGGACTTATTCGAACGATGATTGATTTTCTCTAGGACTTCTGCGTTTGTTTTGAGCAATGTATTTGCTGATAATGTTAGACTGATGGATTAGCGATCGCCTGTGTTAGGAGGCATGGCTGGAAAACAATGTTAGTGAGTTGGAAGACAGATGGGAATCTGAGAGGATTAGAGGGGCATCGATAAAGGCGTTGACCACACAGTATGTTCTTTTGTGAAAGGGAAGTGAAAACTATACGACAGCGTTTGATTGTGAAAGAACTTCTTGACAGTGAGTGTGAATCACAGAGCAGCAGTGCCCCATAAGAATGGCTAAGTGAAAAGATCCAAAAAAGAACAAAGAACCGGCCAAGACACTGATCAGAGGCAGATTGACGACACCCTCCGAAAAGCAGGAGGAGACGGTGGAGACTCTGCGTTTTCTGTCCTGGGACCCAGGCTATGGAACCATCTGCCACCGAGGGTCAGGTCAGAAAACACCCTCGATGATGATGATGATCATGTTTTGTTAATGGTTTCTATACTTGAATTTTTAAGCGTTGCGTCTACGTATGCTCTGTGATCTGCTCTTGTTTGTTTTTCTCCTGCAAAGCACTTTGTAACTCAGGTTTTGAAAGGCGCTCTTTAAATAAACTTTCACCTACTCTGTCGTCACAGGAAGCTGTGGCTCTACTTGCTCAAGCCTCTGACTCCAACGCCTCCAAAACCTCTTCATCTGCTGGCTTATCGTACGCAAAGGTGAAAGGTTAAAGACCAGCTTGACTTTGTCCCAATAGAAGACACACCTAATCCTGAACTGTAATTAACAACATTCAAATCAGATCTTTAGACTTGCTTCAGTAAATGACAATTTCAAATCGATCAAATAAATTATGTCAGACATTACTGCAGGAAAATTGGGTTTATGATTGAAAGATAGAGGCACTAAATGATAATTAAAATACGATGCATGTGACATGAGTTATTTGATGGCTGTATTACACCTCTATGACACTCCTGGAGCAGCTTAGAAAGACTTCTGAGGACGAATGGTTTACCATCACGTCATTCACCAAGAGCCACAATGAAGCGCAGGGTAAAAGAGACCCTGCCTTTTATTGTTGTACTGATGTGAATGAAAACATTCCTGATCCGATTGTCTCACAACTTACAAGAACAAACATAGAAACATTGTATTTTTGAGTTCAGGAGAACGGAACAGGACTGGACTGGAGCAAAATAGAAAAAAATAATGGATGAGATCTAAAGGGAATTTACTTAGAAGCACACACGCTTTCTTCTTAGTGGTTTATTATATTTTTACAAAAAAGGATAAAAAAAAACAAAACAAACAAACAAAAAAAAACACGAGACCATTCTTAAGGATGTGCTAATGTATTTGCAGCATTAAACTACACATACAAACCCATTCTGGTTGGCACAAACATATTTTTAAAAAGGCTTCCCTTACAAAAAAACAAACAAATAATAAGTAACATCGTAAACCAGTTCAAACACTGACAAAGAACCACATTTCTATGTGAACTGAGTTGAAACAGCTGTAGACTGATTTCACAAACAATAATGGCTTCAACGTAAAAAGCTGCCTTTTACAGTGCTGTGCTCTTTTTAAGAAGCTGATAAAAACATAATATGTGTGCTTTCGTACACCATATATGCCTTCATGACTAAATATCCCGAACTGAAAAGTCCGACATTAAACGTACAACAAACTAGTGTTCTTGCCATCTCCTGCTAAAGAGGAAATAGAACAATGACAGATTATCTTAGCAGGAGATCGATGTGAACAGTGTCCACTTGAAAATGTGTCGTGCAAACATCAGAGATAAAGGAAGACATTCATTGTACAATCTGTCATGTCTCTGATAACACTGCTTAGTCGTATGAATCCAACGTTTCAGATCTGTGTAAATCTGGGAAAGTGATCGTCAAGTAACTGAGGCTTATTGTAGAAACATTTTTTTTTTCTTTCTGAGCTATAACCGTCTGACTCATCTCATCCACGTACCCCGATTCATCCCACTAACAGGGGGCATCCCTGGTGGTAGTGGAGGGGGCAGCTGGTTGTGTCCAGTGGTAGAAGGTGGTGGGTACCCAGTAGCCAGACTGGAGGCCATCCCCATGACTGAGGGGGGTGGAGGCGCCAGCAGGTAACTGTAGGCTGAGAGCGGGGGTGTGTGGTAGGATGTCGTGCCTGACGGGTAGGGGTGGTAACCCAGCGGCGGCGCGCAGGCCGGAGGTACAGCAGTGTAACAGGAGCCCTCAGTCTTGATCATGGACTGCAGCTTCTGGTAGCCTTCACTGGACACCAGGGAGCTGGAGGTTGGGAGGTCCAACGGTGGAGGCGGCGGTGGAGGGGGGCAGTGGGGCAAAGGTGGGGGAGTCGGTTTGGACGAAATATCTGGTGCTGGTGGGTAGGAGGGAGGGGGTTTATGGTCTGTGGGAGAGATGTTTAGATACAAATTTTGATGTATGTTTTTTGTTTTTTTTTTGCAAAACACAAACAGAGCTGGTTAATGTGTAGATCAGTACCATTTCTTCGATTCTCAACCTTTTGCAACGCCTACTTTTAAACAATGAACATGAAAGAGGAAATCGACAGCTGTTTGGATATGTGCAAATATCAAGAAGGTGTTTGAGGGTGCTCACGTCTGGAACATCTGCCACCAGTGGAAAACTTATAACTTAAGTCACGTGATTGATCAGCTGACTGATCAACTGTTTGCGGTGTCTTCTGATATTTATCATATTCTGATAAAGTGTGACAACATGTGTAATAGGACAACAAGTCATGGCGACTGATGAAGAGACCAAATGATTCCTCTTTCTCATCCATGAAAAAACATTACAGCCATTTTAGATGCACATTAACAGAGTATCATGGTCATTTTTCTGCAAACAAATTTTTATTTTTTTTTTGGGGGGGAATTTGGGAGAAATGTTGTCAGTAGTTTCGAGAACAAACATAGATTTTCAGTTTGCTCAAACCTTACTTATGAATATTAAAACCAGCGATCTTGCAATTTTTTCCAGAGCTGTATGTGTGACTAAGTTAAACTACTGTGACACTGTAAGACGAATAAGTGGTAGAGGCAAAGATAGGAGGTATAGTTCTGATGTTCATGTGTCTCGTTGGTTTCAGTTCACCATCAGAATCAGCTCATAGAGACTGGAACTGGCTCAGAAGAGCCAATGCTCCAGAACAAAACACGTTCACACGCAAAGTGAATGTTGCAGACAAATCATGAGTGCTCTGAGTTATAAATGCCAATGTTTTATAAATGCTAATGTTTTCTCTCTTTCTCTTTATATATATATCAAATGGAAGGTAAAATTCAATTGTATTTTGGTGTAAACATGCAGACTCACTGGTGGCAGAGAGTTTAAATGGAGCTGAATTAGGCAGGAGTTACTCACCTGGATTTACAGCAACTGGGGGAGGAGGGGGTGGTGGAGGAGGAGGAGGAGGAGAGGGAGG
>JAPQRN010000016.1:5719734-5730312 GCA_037367275.1 Coranthus polyacanthus
CGGCGGTGGTGGTGGGGGTGGTGGAGGAGGAGGAGGAGGAGGAAGAAGTTCTGGATTTGGAAGCTCTGGAAAAAAAACAGAAAAAAGAAAAACAAGAAAATAAATAAATGAGTACATAACAGCAGTGTGTGTTTTGACTTTATGTCCTGTGGTGTGTTCTGTATCTCTCTCTCTGTATATCTCAAAAGGATGCTTGCTTACTGGTGGCCTTGCTGTCCTCTTTGGGAGATGGCTGAAAAACAATCAAAAGCCAAAATCAATCAAGAGTCATCACAGTGTGAAGTTAAAGGAATACAATGAACCTGATGTGTCAACTCACCTGAGCTGGTCTGGGGGGTCTGGGGCTGCTCTGAGGGGAGGCCTTCTTGGCTGGTGGCGGGGCAGAGGGAGATGGGATGGAAGGTAGTGGCGGGTTCTCCCCGGGCCCTGTGCTCCCATCAGGCACCTGCTGTTTGGCCTGGGAATACAGGTCCAGGATCTGATGGCAGATATCTGACGGCAGGAGAGGAGGTTAACAAGCTTCCATATAATATAAACTAGAGTGATAGTATGACACTATGACAGTGTGACTGTGTTCCTGTTACCTTCCAGCACCTCCACAGGTACATCATGGACAAACTGCTCCCACCAGCGCCGGGAAGACTGCTTGGAAGTCCAGTCTTGGATGTCGAACTTACAGAGACGCCCGGCCAGATACATGACAGCCACCGCTATGATCTGAGGCTCCCACTGCAGGGCCACCATGGTGCACAAGCTTTAAAGGACCACAATGGAGAGGATTAGAACTACAATACTATACTATCACAATAAATATAACTAAGGATCCTGGTGATGTGTAATATGATGCATCCTACAGAAACGTAGAAGGCACACATAAATGCTTCAGGCATAGTAGGCCTTTTTAAATGCCAATATACAGCATTCTGGCATAAATGCTATCTTGCCATCTTATCAGAAATACTGTTTTCTGAGCTTACCTGTCATTCACAAAGGTCCAAGCCATCTGGACCAGTTTTTGCACCTTGTTCTTGTCACCTGGAAACGGAAACTTCTCCATTAGCTAAACATTCAGTTAAAACTACCAGAATCAAGAAAGCGCTTGATATTTCTTCCTCTAATGGTCCTAATGACTACTTAAGTCAAACTAATCCTGATGAAGTACCTTTGAGCTGTTTGGCGTAGCGCAGCAGGAACTGGTAAGGATGCTCCACCTGCAGGTCAAACTTGATGGTCTGCAGCAAGATTCGCTCCAACACCATCACCTCCTCCTGTTTTAAAAAGGATTCTTCCATGAGCTAATGGTGACATATTTCATAAGAAAATGTGCTGGCTGCTTATCAGAGTGTGACACCATGAGACAGAGATCATACATTTCTATACTGTTCCCACAACTGCTATAGAACACTACAGGTTATACAGATTTAGATTTATGGATGCCCCATCGTTCCAGTTGTTTCCTGGACGCTGGTGGTCATGGTCAGAGTTTTCCATAGGTTTTTGAAAGGCTTAGGTGCTCCATTGTTTCCAGTATTTTTTCCTAATTTTGTGGAAGACTTAGGTGCATGGGTGGGGGTTTTAGGGCAAGAAAATATATAATATATAATCAATATAAATATATAATATCACATCATTTTTAACAATTATTATTACCATATTTGTGTACAAGAATTTAGAAAAGCTAGAGCAGCTAATGCCCATAAGCTTAACACAAAACTTGCTAAATAAGTTCACTGGAGACCAGCTGCATTAGATCTGGGGAAAGTAATTTTAGTTTAATTTTGATGATCTCCAAATTGTTTTTGGCTTTTGGTTGTGTTTCAGGTGATGTGCCTAAGACGTATAGGGAAAACCCTGGTCATGGTTATAACAAGGGATCTCCTGATACAGACCTTTGGATCATCTCCAAATTGGGCAAATTGGATGTCATTGAGTAGGCTGCGCGCTGTCTTGATGATGTCTTTGCACTTCTTTGGTGTTTCCTCCACTTTGCCTGCAAGGAAAAGGCAGCATCCTCCTGTCACCTACAGGTAGAGTACAAGCACCACGTTAGTGACGCTAACCAAATTTGTCTTAAAAAAATAAACAGAGGGGGATTTGGTTTGTACCAGTTCCTAATAATCAGAAGGCTTTCTAAAAAATGTTCCACAGGAAAAGAAAAAACAGAATTTAATGGTTATTATTAATCAGTAATAACCTCTCTGAATGCAAACGGCAAATGGAACGTGGTGTTGGTGCAAAACGTTGAGCATCTTTAGCAGGAAAACATATCTTTGTTCCAAATGACCAGACCAATGACAATATCTATGTGATTTCATAGGTTCTGCACAGTTCAATTTGCATGCATTTGCATGTTGCTATGGGCTATTTTGCAGCTTGTCATAACATAATGCACATGCAAAGGAAAAATGTAAGTCAGGAGTCCAGTTTGTAAGTGAGGAGTCGAGATAAAAAGCAAGCACTCCAAAGACACGAATAAAGATCTGCACACTTACATATCTGGGAAACTGCTTAAATGAGTGGAACATGTAGAAGCGGTGGAAGTAAACGATTCCAGTTGCCAGTGTTTCATAGTGTCTGCAGCCATAGAAGTTAAGAAGACTGACTCTTCAGTACCACGCTAACATTATTATTAGAACCTGCAAACACACCTCATCATTAAAAGCTATACATTTAATTTAAATCCCTGCTTCAAGTGTAGTCAGAAGATGATTACTAATGTAACCTTCACGTTGCCACATAACGCATGAGTTTGTTTTCTTTGTATGTAAAAAAGGATTTAATTGCACAATGTGGCAAACGGCCTGCAGCATAACACAAGCTAGTCACATGAACCATCTAAAACAATGTCATACAAAGAAGGTCATCTGTTATGCAATGACAGCACTGTAATGTACAGTGCAGTGTATGTAAATAATTTTCTGTCTATATTTATATAGCCGGTACTATGTTCTCAAATGGCCAGGCATAGGTTAGCCATTATACTGTCCACAAAAGGATACAGTCCGAGACGTGTGCCCACATCAAATATAAACCGAGCCCCCTCTCTCCGGTACCGGGCCTCAGTGGCAGGGTCCAGTCCCTCTGACTGGGACGGTGTATGGGCAAGGTCCTTTTTGTCCCAGTACCAACAGGGTTTAATGTGGTCCAGGGTGGAGGGGTCCTTCCTGTCCGTGTATAAGCAAGGTCTGATGTGGTCCAGGGTGGCCAGGTCCGTTCAGTCCCGCTAAAAGCAGGACTTCTTTTTCCCTGTTAGACTGTGCTGAAGGATCCAGCATTTAACCTGCTAGCACGAGATGCTATTAGCGACTATACCATATACTACACAGCACTGGGAAAAAAACAAAACAATTGCTTAAGATCGAGATAAGATCTGTATAAAATAACTATGGCTACTTTTACTCAGTAATGACATTAATCAACACGTGTGAATTCTTTGGGAGAGGCGTTTCCATTACTGTAGAAAATGCATAAAAGCCGACATCTACTATAGTAACAACCCTGTAGCCGCTCCATCCAAACAAAGACCACCGCACCGCACCGGAGCCGTATTCGTGACTGACATGTCTTTGAACCAACCACTGAAGCTCAATCCTGTCCATTTATGGTAATTTTAATCTTTCTAAAAGTGAGAGTCCAATAGCAATGCTTTGTGGGCGGGCTGTTAATATATTTACATCAGAGATTTACATTAATCAGCATCCTCAACCAGTCGCTGTTTGGTTCCGCGAGCGTGCGGCTCGACAGCCAATTAAAAGGCCAGAAGGCGGTGTGGTTTTTGTGGGCGTATCTCACGGCTACTCCAATCGCACAAGAGACTCAGTCAAGTTAGGTTTCAGTGCAGGAACAGAGGAACTGCTGCTGTCACTAAATAAGGTATGACTGAATCGGAGAAAAATGTTTATAGTTTGCTTAGTTTGCGACATGGTGTTAGACTTGAGTGCTATTCTGTATGGATACTTGCATGTGGTTTGTGGCAGTTGTATTATAACGGGCTGGCCCAGCTAGCTAGACAATCCAGCAGATTAGCCCCTTCTAAAACTCAGGCTGATCCTTTATCACTTGACAGCTTAGCAGCTAACAGTTAGCCTGGTATCGTCTAGTCAGTGGAGCTAGTATAGATGAATGAGCCCTGTACTCTGCTCCGCTCCAATTACATCTCTGCTCAGATGGGCGTGATTCCTCTGTGCTAGTAAGGTAGCTACTGGCCTAGTGGCATGAGCTACAAATATCCAGAGAGGCAGGAGGATAAAAAACCCTGCTAACCCCCCGTAGCCTATGCCAAACAAATTAAGCCCAGTCTTTCTCTTTCTGTACGTAAAGATACACAATTTAAACCAGATTAATTCTTGTGCAGTAAGATGATATGTAGTTACTTACTAGAGGAGCTGAATTTGGCTCTAGAGAGGCATTCGTGACACGGTGAAATGTTAGCTGTGTCACTAGCCTAAACAGATCTTCTCTATGTTCAAAGAGCCTAGCTTCAACTTTAAAATATATATATGTTTTCGTCCTGACTGTTTAACAATGGCGCCTTGTTGAGACTTGACAGAAAATTGTGTTAGAGGAAAGTTATATGCATTTTAAGCGTTTCCCAAAAGCACCAAAACAACATCTGACTAATTTTGTTTCCAAAACGTAGCTTTGCAACCTATCTGTGGTTTACTGTCTTCAAAACCACATGTTGAACAGAGTGTCCCTATTGATTTCCTGGTGGTGATTTCCAGCAGTCATTACCAAGGCAAAACACTACATACACATTACTACTGAAGAAATATATCTTTACAACTCGGGCAGAAATGTATAGTTAAGTTTAAAAAATAAATAAAATATGTTCAGTAATTTCATAGTAAACACTAATGGAAGAGGAGGAAATTGTTAGATATTATCAGAAAGCAACACTGTGTTGTCGGAGGCTTGAAAGTAAAATACAGTACAGTCACATTGTTGTCTATAAAGTGATATTAAGCCTGTGCCCATGTGTTTAAGATCAGTTAAGTTACAGTGCATTCTGAGAATGCAGGACAGTGGTGACCCGAAGCCCTGTCTTCTTGTAAGCGATTGGCTTTGGACCACGTTGACAACTGCTCCTGAATGTCACTGAGCAGCTGTCGACCGTTTGTGGTGTGCAGTGGATGGACCTTCCCATTAGACAGAAAAAGAAAAGTGGCTTCATTCACTTCCTTTGCTTTTGTAAACTATCTGGGTTGTGAAATGGTGTGCGTGTGTGAGACAAAGAGAGGGAGAGCAGCTGTGCTGGGAGGAGGAATTCATATTAGTCGTGTCAAAGCCTGGAGGAAATTGAATTGGTCCATGTAAACTAGACATTGACACATGAGCTATTTAAAGGGGTCATTTTGCTGGTGTAAAAGCTGTAGGCCTAACACCATAGTCTGCTGTGCATAATGAAATATCAGTCATTCACTAAGGTTCTGTAGAGATGTGTGTGTGTTGTGTTAATAATAGTATCGGAGGTCCAAGACGTGTGAGGACCCACGTAATCCTGGGATGGATTGTTTCCTAAAAGAAAGGCAAACAAATTGAACCGCAGGCGTTTGCAAAGGGATCTCTTTCGACATAAAGGAAAATCTATTGCACAAAAGGGTCCCTTATATCCATCTGAGTCCCAGCTGAGTTTAGATCGTAGTTACCACAGAATGAAGCCCTGCACCTCCTGCGTCAGCTGGTTTTTAGACTAAAATCCATTTTTCTTGGTGATTATAGTTTGGATCTTTTCTGCACAAGCTTGATATAGCTTGGCCAAATGAGAATTTAGCAGTTCATCTCAGAAGTGTCTCTTAACCCTTACATTACTGTTCCTTCTTTCAACATATGTTTCCCTTAAAATGTGTATCTATACCAAATTTGGAACCACAGATCTATTTAAAATGTCTATATCTGACGTTAATAAATGGGTGGTTAATCCTTAATTGATGTTTCAGAGAGTGTGTTCAATGTCCTGTCCTATTTTACCTAAAACATCAAAACATAACAGCAATGACGATTTCTATGTTTTATTGAAACTGAAACTAAAGTCCTTTTCAGATTCAGTCCAATTTGAACTGCAACAGCTTGGCCTCAATGGACAAAATATTTGCAGAACCTGTACAAAAGTACAATTTTAAAAATATTTTCCATTTTGCCTTTTTTTGCACCTTTTGGGTCACTTAAAGAAAAGTAACTAAATTCCACATTAAAAAAGAGTGCTTTTTACTGCCGTTGAATGTCAAAACGGGTCAAACACTGTGAAGGGGTTAAATGTTGGTTCATAATATGTACCTATAAACATAGGATTCTGCAGGAATCAAATAAAATACAAGATCGAAAATGTAATTACCAAATTCAGTTAAAAAATAAAATTGAAAATGCAGTAGCAAACAGTTAAGTCTTAAGGAGATTGAGAGTCTCAGTAAGTTCTCATCAACCATTAGTGTTATATTCATGTATATATTTGGGTCTGAGCTTGAGCTACAAAAGTACATTTATTAAATTATATAAAAACTGTGTTTTCATAAATAGTGAATTGTTTTAGTCTTTTCATGCAAACATGTAAACCTTTGCAGGTTGCAGATTGTCATTTGAGAGCAGAGGATAGGAGCAGCCAACCATTATTTTTATCATCCATTCATCTGTCAGTTATTTTCTCTGTAAACTGAGTAGTTGTTTGGTCTGTGAAATATCAGAAAAACAGTGACAAGTATCTTTCAGTGTTTCCCAAAGCTCAGGATGACGTCTTCAAATGTCCGGGTTGGTTCATAGTCAAAAGATATTGAGATTGCTGACACAGATGAAGAAAGAAACACGAATTTAAGACACTTGGATGCAAGACTTTAGATTTTTCCTTTTAGATAACTAACCTGTGCCTCTAGATTCGGGTTTTCCTATATTATACATTTGGGGTTTGGATTGCTGACTAAATAAAAAGAGCAATTTGAATCTATAACTTAAGGCCGTGGGAAGTTTATAACAGATGATTTTAGGTTATTTAAGGTTGCAGGGTTTATGTCGGCTGTATTCTGTAATCTTATTAACCATATTATGTTCCACACAAACTGCTTTTTCTTCTTTCTCAGCAAAGAGAATAACCAGATCTTGTAACTCTGTTAATTCTCAGGCCGCCAGAGAGACAGTGTTCTTAGAAATACTACAGAAGCTAAAGTGTGCCCCTGGACGATGTTTGAACTGTTTGTGGTTTGGGTTAGAGTGAAGCGGTGTTTTTTCTGTTCACATTCGTCATGCCATGCTAACAGTTTGTGTGTCTTCTCCTCTCAGCCCAGTTGTTCATCCAGCACCATGGGAAAGAAGAGTCGGGTGAAGACTCAGAAGTCGGGCTCAGGAGCCAGCGCTGTGGTTTCCCCAAAGGAAATGATGAACCTCATCTCTGAACTGCTGCAGAGTATGTTTACGTTCAATTTCTACACCCACCTCACCTTCACACTGTAGCCTTTATGTGTGGAAAGTGGAAACATAACAGGATATGTGTCATATACAGCCAACCATGTACTCCTAGAGCTTATTTACAAATAAAATGTAGTAGTGTTCTGTTACTGGGTGATTGTTATTATTTAGTAGAAATGAAGAAAGAAACACGAATTTAAGACACTTGGATGCAAGACTTTAGATTTTTCCTTTTAGATAACTAACCTGTGCCTCTAGATTCGGGTTTTCCTATATTATACATTTGGGGTTTGGATTGCTGACTAAATAAAAAGAGCAATTTGAATCTATAACTTAAGGCCGTGGGAAGTTTATAACAGATGATTTTAGGTTATTTAAGGTTGCAGGGTTTATGTCGGCTGTATTCTGTAATCTGTAACGGTAGCACTAGTAATCTTTGTATGATTCAGCATGATTTAGTGATGTGTCGGGGTGAGAGCAACATGTTAAAGGAAATTGTCAAACATTCTTGACAAATGGTCTCATTTATATGTCATTATGTTTTTAAGGTTTAAAAAATGTTTTGATACTTACAGTACATGAGTGTAATAAGGTACTTTTATCCTATGATTATACACTCATGCTATGTGTTTTAGTTCAGATCATGAAACCATACTTTGAATACATGACAAATTTATAGGATCGCGCACAAGTGATGGGGGGGGACTTTATTTGTTTTTTTGAGCGATATTAAGTTTCTCTTTTGCAGTCAGTTGTCTTTCTTTTCACTACAAAAGAACAGCAATAGTGATATAGCCGAAATGAGTAGCATCATATTTACTGTGATGCCATGTTTAGGGTTAAGTGTTTGCATCAGTTGTCAAAGACAAAACACCTGATGATACATCACGTTGTTGCTGTTTTTAAGCTGCTTCGTCTCAGGTGAGGTGTGTTTGGCTCTTAGTTTAAATTCGAGCCATTTCAGGTGCTATAATTGTGCTGTGTTTCCTCAGAATGCAGCAGTGCAGCGCCCTCTGCTGGTAAAGAGTGGGAGGAGTACACCCAGATCAGAGGCTTGGTAGAGAAAATCCGCAAGAAGCAGAAAGGTGACTAACCTCACACACATTACTTGACCCTATTTTTCAGTGAGAAATGTAGTTCTGCACTTAATGTAGAATTTGAAATAACAGTTAATTTCTGCTGTTTGTGTTCAGGCATGTCCATAGTGTTTGAGGGCAGCAGGGAGGACTACTTCTCAGATCTGATGTCCTGGGCTCAGGAAAACGGGGCTTCGTGCGACGGCTTCTCAGTGGCTGACTTTGGGACGGAGGGCTATGGTCTGCAGGCCACGAGAGACATCAAGGTGAGGTCAACAACACTAAATACTGAAACACCAAATAAAAACAAACATACTGCTAGATTAGTATTCTTTGAACCACAGCGAGAGTTTTGCGTGATTTTTATAAATAGTGTCAGTGACAACGAGTCTCTGTCCATCCAGCGTCATCCTCCGTATGCAGTATACCATGATTTAGGGACAACGGAGCATCACATGTTGGAGGCTACAATATTGTATGTCCCTTTAACTGTCTCACATAGTCGACACGAACCACCAAGGAGTCTTTAGCATGTCAGCATGTCATTGTTTTGGGTTTGGAGCCTGTTAATACCTATACCAACACAACTCGATGGTCTCTGTGTCTTTCCTCTTTTGTAACATTTTTGCAAATGAACAATAAGGCAGCCTTTTGGGGCTTAATCTGTTACAACGATTGACGCTCACCTCCTCATGAGCAGGACTTCATCAGCTGCTGAAACAAGCGATCAGTGAGTGAGTTGGTGCGGTTAAGAGGGGAATTTGACTCTGCAGCATGAGCAAATAGGCGAACTTCATAAAAGTGGAACTCTGAGAGATTCAGGACAAAAATAAAAAGATATTGCTTGAGGCCTTCTGTGTTGAATAACAGTCCCTCTGTTTTTGTGTTTGCATGCGTGTACAGGCGGAGGAACTGTTTCTGTGGATTCCCAGGAAGATGCTGATGACGGTGGAGTCAGCCCAGAACTCTGTACTCGGTAAAGACGTCAAATGATCGGGAAATTGTGTCTTCCCTGAAGCAAATAGAAATGACTTATAATAAAATATCTTTTGGAGTAGAAGGCAAGGTCCACGTCATGTAAAACATCTGCTTTAACATATTGTTACGTAAGCTGCATACAACCTTTGTGTCAGTAGCACGTAAATGGATACCTGTAGAATCTAACATTCAAATCACCAAATGTATGCCTACTTGGCTGTTGTGCATCTAATCTCTTTCACTGCAGATGTTGTGTAAGATTAGCAGAACATTTCTCCACTTTTAGTTCGTGCAAATGTTAACATTTATCAGTTCAGGGTTTTCAGTTTGCTCGAAGCAACGTTCTGATTTCATGTAAGTGACTCCGCGCTCCGTTCCCAGGTCCTCTGTACAGTCAGGACCGGATCCTGCAGGCTATGGGCAACGTGACGCTGGCCCTCCACCTCCTGTGCGAGCGAGCCAACCCGGCATCGTCCTGGCTGCCGTACATCCGCAGCCTTCCGCCGGATTACGACACGCCGCTTTACTACCAGCAGGAAGAGGTGCAGCTGCTGCTGGGCACGCAGGCGGTGCAGGACGTCTTGAGCCAGTATAAAAACACTGCACGCCAGTACGCTTACTTCTACAAGCTGGTACAGGTGAGAGTATAAGACACACACTTACATATGCATTTTTTTAAAATACTATCAGCACTTTTCCTGCAACACTTCACTTTCTATGAAAGATCTTTGTTAAAGGACTTTGTCATAGTCCAAGACATGTTGGCAGTGTTTCTGCAAAAATACACGGCAGTCCATCGCTGGAGTCTGTTTGTTTTGTCCGTTCTAGGCTTTTTAGTTAAGGGGATATTAACTCTGGTCCAAATTCAAAACATAGTAGATGGCAATTATTCACCTTAAGACTGGATGCATGTTGCTATAAAACAGGGTTTTTTTTAAATTTTACATTGCATACATTTGGTACAGTTTGTTTTGCTTTCACATTGCAATTTTGGGAGCAGACTGAACCTCCATGTGTCGTGTCTCCCTACACTTCAATTCAATTCAATTCAGTTTTATTTATATAGCCCAATATCACAAATCAAGATTTACCTCAAAGGGCTTTACAGTCCGTACAAGGTACAACACCC
>JAPQRN010000016.1:5741374-5753780 GCA_037367275.1 Coranthus polyacanthus
ACACACACACACACAGGTACACATAGCAGCTGTTCACCTCAAGAGGTAAAGTGTGATCACCTGCTATTTTACCGTGAGGTGTTGAGTTAGATAAGTAGTTATTACTCTTGAAAACATAATGCCAACAGTGTGCTATTTCCTTAAAGCTCCTAATATAAAACCAACACATCCTCATGGCTTTTATTCCTCCTTGTTTTCTCTCTTCCTCTCCTCTCTTTGCTTTCCCTTTTCACTTTTCCCTCACTTTACTTTGTTCTTGCTCTTTGCCCCCCTCCTTCCATTTTACTTCCCCTCTTTCTCTTTTGTTTCTTCATTATGCATTCCACCGAACTCCTCTCCCTCCCTCTCTCCCTGTTTAAGCTCAGGACAGTTTGCAAATGGCTCTCGTAGGTGGCGGCTGTGGCTTTAAATGGAGGAACCGGTGGCATCGGTGCGCACACACACACTCCAACACACACGGACGCAGGCACACTCCGTTTCAGGCCCAAATTGATGAGGCAGATTTATGACGGCTGCTGGCCACAACAAATTAAGTTGACAGTGATGTATGTGGGGGGGCGAGTGTCACACTGCACTAACGGACCACACACACACTCGCGCACACACACACGCCTGCCCCAGCGGTGGCCCCCTACTCCCAGTCCTTCTTGTTAGGCGTCCCTGTCAGGCAGCCCCCCTCCAGCATACCTGCATAATGAAATTCCTCATACTGATTTGTGTTTTTTTTTTTTTTTTTTTCCTTCTCTCTCTCTTTCCTCTCATCCACCTTTTCCCTCCTTCCCCAGACTCATCCCGCCGCCAGCAAACTGCCCCTGAAGGACAGCTTCACATTTGATGACTACAGGTCAGTGTGTGTGTGTGTGTGTGTGTGTGCGCTGGTATGTCGTCGTCCTCTTTTTAGATTGGTCACATCTTCTTCTACACGTGTGTGTGTTAACTCTTATGAACTGGAACAACAGCGAAAGGAGGATTTTGCTTTAATCCAACTCATTGTCAGACTCTTATTTTATTATTTTGGTTACTATTCCTACCGGCGACTTGAATGTTCCGTTTACAAAGTTAACTGCTGAGATCTGGAAACACAATGGCCCTTTTCAGACCTTACAATAACAACTGTCCTGGCAAATCCAGTCACATGCGGACAGCTCTAATGCAAGGTCTGAACGCACTCAGAACACATTCGGAGGTGGTCTGGGATGCATTTGTCCACATTCTCTACTGGTCTAAACAGGTATGTTTGTCCTTTGAAGGACTGAATACTAAGTGATCTGTATAGTGCACAAAATGAGGAAATACAGTATCCAGAAATTTCATAAACATTTTTTAAGCGCTTGAAGATTTAATCATCCCTACAGAGTATATTTCAGATTGGATCAGAAGTGATCACTCAAGACACATCTGGAGAGGCTTTTTAACACCAGGTGTGAACGTATAGACGCACTTCTAGCTGGACACCTTTCTTCGGATATCCCAGGACGGATGTTAATGCAAGGTCTGAACACGGTCAATGAGACTGCAGTCACATGTTCAGAAAAGCTGGAAACAAACCTCGAGGATAGCCAAGGATACTAGGGGAAAAAAATAAGTTATACAGTTATTACCTAAACTGTTTTCTTGCAGTTACCTCTCACTCTCATTTTCCCAAATATCATTGTCCATTTACGTTGGACACAGTGAACAGAGCTGAAATGAGTTGCTGGTTCAGGCGTTTTCCCCTGTTCTAAACCCATTTCAGTTTTGTCTTTCAACTAGTGTGTACACAACATGCAGTACAAACGTAATACTCTCCTTGTTTGATACGCCTTACAAGTTGCAGCAACTTCTGCCATGATGTTTTCACGTCCGTTTTTGACTTTTTATCAAAGAACCAGATATTTCTTTAATGTGGTTGTTCATCTTTGATTCTGGTGACTTGAAATTCATGCTGATTCAGTTCTCAGTTACATAATATTTGCAAGGTTTCCAGTCAAACGTTGCGCAAAAATGAATGCACTTTTCTGCAAAGTGTAAAATAAGAATTGGTTACCACAATATTAACATCTGGTTGCGCTTAAATAATAAGAAGAACAAGGGGTTGTAATGAGAAGACGGTAATAAATGAGCAACATATAGACTTTGGGGTTTTGGCATTTTTGTGTGTTTGCTTTTTTTTTTTTTTTTTTTTTAACACAAACAACAGTGATATGACAGGAAATGTGTGCAAAAAGATGTGGAACAACATGTGATAAAGATCTGTGACCTGAGCTGACCCACAACCCATAAGCCACATTTTGGTTGTGTCTCTTTTGAGGTTTTACCAAATAAAGTGGCTTAGGTAATCTTTGCATGTTGTCGCAATGTTCCTAGATTTCAGCAATTACTTTGAGTGTTTTCACAATTGATGGACATAAGTATGAAAATAAGACTCATCTTGTAAATATTGAAACGGTCCTTTTTTTAAAAAAAATGTAAAATACATGTAAATGACCGTATGTGAAGGAGTAAAACGTCTGCTCTTTCTCACCTCGTTTTCTCTGTTCATCCTCTGGTCTCTCTCTTTCTCCCTCCTTTTCTCCATCCTCATCTGATGCAAGCCTCCCTTCTGTCTGGCAATAACTTCCTCCTTCTTTATCCACGCCATTGGTGTCACATTGACAATGCTGTTATGGAGCCTTTAATAAAATACTCTATATGACCAAAAGTTTTAGGACAATTTAAAAACCATCCCATATGTAATCGCTGAACATGTCGTTCCAAACCTCAGGAATGCCGCGGCTGCTGTTTAAGTCTCATCAATTCTGGTTCTTGATTTTAAGAAGGTCTTAGAACCTGGCTGCAAGGATTTGCTCCCATTCACCCACACAATCAGGGCGATGTGGCCTGACCTCCAGTCTGCGTTCATGTTCATCCCAAAGGTGTTGGATGAGGCTGAGGTCAGGGGGCTGTGCAGGACACTTCACTTTTTCACCACACTGGGGAAAACCATTTCTTTATTGATTGGTCTTCACAGAGGCACTGCCGTGTTGGAACAGGATCTTTCAATTTTTTTATTTATTTTTTTTAACCAAGCTGTTGGGGGCACACTGTTGTCGTTACATGCTGCAGCACTCACACTATATATACTATAATCAAACATATTAAGCCTGAAATAACAGCTGCAGTCCAGCGCTACAAAAAAAGTGCACGATCAGGGTTGTCCTCAAACTTTTGGTACGTGTATAGGATGGTATAGTGTATGTCACTTCACTGTGTGTGGCCTTTCAGTTCAGCAGTCAGTGATTGGTTGCTTGTACTATATACGATAGATGGGCCGTGTCTTCGGTGATGACCCGTCAGAACCAGATCCCCACTGAAGACGGCAGCCGGGTCACTCTGGCACTCATCCCCCTCTGGGACATGTGTAACCACACAAACGGACTGGTAGGTTCCGCACTCTGACACACACAAACACGCAGTCATTAATTACCCTCTGTGCTAATAATGTTGCAGAAAATATACAAAGATAAAATAAATGCACGGTTGAGTTAACAGCAGGTTTTCATCTTCAACGTTGCATGATGAGGTCCTGTCCTTTTATCAGTTTTATGTCTCTTCCTCCACATTTTTACTGACTCGTCCACCCTCAAAACAACGTTGAATAAATGTGTGCAAATACCTGTGCATCCTGCCTGTCGGACAGAGAACTGGGAAAATATTGTTTAATAATTTAATTATTGTCGTATTGCAGATCACCACCGGCTACAACCTGGAGGATGATCGCTGTGAATGCGTGGCGCTGCGGGACTACAAGGAGAACGAACAGGTGGAGAGACACTTCTGCACTATTGTCTGTCTCGCTCTCTGTTCCCAATCTAAACTCTATCCTTAAGTGCTTTCGATATAGGCAGGTATACATTCTGCCCTTTCCAATCAGAATTATTGGATAAGATGCAGAGGGAAAGTTCAGTGATCTCATCTGGTCTCATCCCTCCTCTCACAGAAAGGACACACTTCCTTAATAAAAAATGGCCAACATATTGCCTGTTGTGACGGTAATGGTGTCGACGCTGATGATTTATCCCTCCCTTCAGATCTACATCTTTTACGGCACGAGGTCCAATGCCGAGTTCGTCATCCACAACGGCTTCTTCTTCCAAGACAACGCCCACGACCGAGTGAAGATCAAGCTGGGCGTCAGCAAGAGCGAACGCCTGTACGCCATGAAGGCCGAAGTGCTGGCACGAGCCGGCATCCCAGCGTATGTCTTGACAAAACACTCCTCATCCTCTTTTTCTTTCTCCACTTATCTATGAACACTGTGTCTGCGTGCGTGGCTTGCAGCGTTTTACGCTAAGTCTTTAATATGGGTCAAGGACAGCTTGAGGCTCACGACTAACTTCACGTACCCTTCACATAGCCTTGTGCACTTTTGTCTTCCCACAGTAGATATTTCAACCAATTAGGTCCCCCTTCTGGCATAATTGAAACACATAATATAAATGTTGCAGCAGGTCTCTTTTTATTTATTTATTTTTTTTGCCTCCCACCACACCGAGTATCAATTTACCATCCGCCCCAACACTTTCATCACCAAGAAGCTTAATCATTTTATCATTAGCCTCTTAATTTTATGCAGCATTCTCTGCTCGGCATTTTTAATCAGACGCCTTTTAATCTCTTATTGATGACAGTCTAAATCTCAACAGTGGAAATTAAATGAAACAATCCCCATTGTTGCCGGGGTGCTCTATTAAACTGACAGATACGCTCGTAGATCATTTTCAAAGGAAACAGCAACAGATTCACTGTCGGGGCCTCGTCGAGATGCTGAGCGGCTGCTGTCATCAGACTGTTAACAACGAGAAAATCACTCCTACTCTATTTCATCTGATATGTGGAAACGAGTGGACAAGTTTGCACGTACAGTTCATTTACGAAATCTGCAAATAGCTTCCTTTTCTTCAAGTAAGTCTACAAAAACCTTAGGAGACCCTTTTTTATTTTAAAGTGCAGCATTTTCTACAAAGAGTTAACTTTCCTCAGCTGGATGCTCTATTGCTGGAGCAATGGACAGAGGGATAATTTAATAGGAAGACTGGGGGGAGGCGGCTATAATGTGTTTGTGCGCTGTAATAATGTCGACCCTGTGCTACCGATCGCCACATCGATCACTTTGCTGAAATAGGGGGAAAATATTGTCCTCTTCGCAATTACCTCGGCCTGTAATGTTATGATGTGGAATGGATTCTGCTGAGTCCTGGATCACACTTCATCCTTTTTTTCCTCTTTTTTTTTGTTTTTTTTTTGTTCTGTTTTGTCCCACTGCTGACTTTCAATACATAAAACACAAAATACAGATGTCGCAAGAAAGACAAGAATTTAATCTAGTAGCACATGAAGTCTGGCGAACACAGCGCGTTGTAAAATCAAACTTATTTACCGCCAGTGGACATTCGTCACGTTCAGTGTTTATGTGAAGAATAAGCTTGTGTTTATTCCAATAGAAGTTTGACCTTTCCTCAATTAAAAGAAAAGATAGTTGCACATAACAAAACAAGCGGCAGAGAAAAGTACGGCTGTAATGATGTGATTTTTTTTTAATGCAGTCGGGTTATGTACGTGAGATAGCAGACAAGGAAAATAAATAGAAAAGCATTAATATTTTAGTGGCCTCTGTAGGTATATTTGACTTTCTTTCTTCATTCATGTGAAAAACACTATAGCTTTTTGTCTGGTTTAGGTCTCATTGTCACTTTTCAATACTGGTATCGATACTGATATACGGGCTTTGATATCAGTCCCTGAATTTTTTTCGGTACCAATTTTCCATTTTAACACAAAGGAAATGACGTTACATATATTAGTTTTACTTTCCAGCTTCTGAACATTTTTATCCGCTCAAGCTTCAGGTTCAGGTTCAGGTTACTTTATTTGTACCCGTAGGTTAGACTGTTTTTTTGCAGCAGGATGATGGTGACATCCACTTTAGCCATAAACATAATAAAAAATGTAGCACTCACTAAAATCATGGTAAAAGTGCCAAAGGCTCCACCAAGCAGGACAACTTAAAGAAGTTTTACCACATACCATGACTTGAAGATGTCTGTTAACGTAGTATCAGTTCATAAAAATGTTTCTGCGGTGAGATATACTCTGTAGGTATCGAAATTTGGAAAGAAAAAGACGTTCTTCGATACTCGATGGTATCTGAGCAAGTTGGTCGGTGCTATTAAACATATTGAACTTTGATTCCCAGCCCTAGTATGGTTTACATTTATTACATACAGGTGAGATTTCAGTGATGTGAAGTGATTTTTATTCATGGGTTACGGTATTTACTCAGTAATATATATATTCATCGCAGCAAAAGACGAATCTTGGTATCGAATATGCAAATCTCACGTTTGAACCCGTCTAACCGTAAAAGTTTGAAAGTTTCTTACTATAGGTCGTTGTAGTTAAATTTCTGACAGCACATCACAAGTATGAGGGAAACGTTCAAATAAATAAAACCCTGAACCACCTTCTTCATAGCACTGTAAAAGTTTAGTCATTTAATCATCATCTCTTAAACTCGACCAAAATAAAGCTAAAGTTAATGAATCCACAGAATGCGGTCAGTGCTCCAGCTGGTTCATACGTCGACCTCCAGTTGAGATTTTCTGTTAAACAGCTCCTTCTAAACTTGTACTTTGCAATCCTTGATTTAAAAAAACAAAACAAAATCATCTTAAACTTTCGACCCTCGTAATCGAGTCTAATCTGATGGATGTAAAATTGGCAAGAGCTCTATATTGTCAAATGTGTAGTGGTCACTGATGAGGACGTTTTGTTTTTTGCCAGAATTCCAGGGTTTATTAGTCTCTTTAAAAGCCGAGGTGACCTTCTCTGGTACCCACTAGGTCATCCATTCCCAAACAGTGGGTCGTAGGTGATTTTTATTTGGGTCGCCAAATAAATTAGCATTTCAAAAAACCTTCGACAAGAAGCAAAGCTGTGATAGTACTCCATGTTCGTAATGTTCTGATAATTACACTAAGATATATAAGGTTGAATCTGGTGTGAAAGGCTTGCGTACATTCTGTTTGTTTTTACAAAAGTGAGGGAAAAACAAGAACCGGTAAACTCTGTTTACATGCATTTATTTTGTCAGTTTCGTATGTTTTCAATACCCAAAACAAAGTTGTGATTTATGATGCATTTCTCTTCAAGAAGGCTGACCTACTTATTCAAAATATTAGTATAAAGTGTTGTGGAAATGGCAGTAAACATGGTCAGTTATGTTTCACTTTTGCCACAATCTATAGATATGAATATGACTTGGGTTGCTATGGTTTGTCCTTTTTTTAAAAAGTGTGTTTGTGTGTGTTTGGTTTGGGAAATGCTGCACCAGGCCACAAGTTTTAAAATCCATTGATTTATTTTCCTTCTCACCATTTTTCTTCAGCCCAGCCGTCACTCCCTTTTTATTACAAATACTAATATTATCAGTCATTAATTTTGTAGTAATCTGTAACGGTTGTCACACTTGGGTGGAGGTAGTACAGAACGTGAGACTTAAATCTACAGATCAAATAGCCATTATTTTAGCAGATGCACAAGATGAGGCCATCACTGTCATATGTTTTTATTCTACGTTTCTTTGATCTGTTCATTGTGTCTTAACTAATATTATGTTCCTCTGTGCCATTGTGTTTTTAGGTCCTGTATCTTTGCCCTGCACTGCAATGAACCTCCGATTTCTGCCCAGCTCCTAGCCTTCCTCAGAGTCTTCTGCATGACCGAGGGTAAGAGATCCACCAGTTCACACACAAACACACACATGCATCCGCACCGCCACGGTTTCCGGCGCTCTCCTCCGAGACCGTCGCCAAGCGGCCACTTCCTCTGCACGTCAGCAGCGAGTGGAGAGACGGAGACGAGGTGGAAGCAGAGGAGAAAGAGAGGGAAGAGCAAGGCCTGTCCATTCCCGAGCTGGTTAATTGATCAAGGCAGGCCACCAGATGTGTGGAAGGAGCAATACACCAGGGGGGTTTGCAATATTCATCGCATGTATGCAGAACGGCACCGGTGTCATAAATCCCCAACCACACAAGGCCACATCCTCCTCTGTCAGAGGACTCATCTTCAGGACCCCTCTTGATATATTATTCACATTTTTTGCTGCATGTTAATTTTTAAAACGGCCCCAACGCCTTTGGATGTGTGCGGGGGGGGGGTATCATCACTTGTGTGTATGTGCGTCGACATTTCTTAACAGATGTGACATGATGGAATAGTGTGCGCACACAACCGGCGCGCTGCAGTTGGGCTCTTTCATCTTCCCATGTAACTAAGCCATGTTTAACTCATCAGATCAAAGCCAGCAGGCGAAAGGTTTCAGGAGGAGGCAAAGAACTGCTCATGACTTTTTACACATCTGTGACATTTACTTAAGTAGTGATCTTTACCAAAATTGTGCTCAGGATTCAGCCAGACAGTGTTGGAGGTCAGGACTGGCTGGCTTTGCTCGTCTGAGGTGATAAGAAGGTGATGGGAAAAGAGGTGATAAGAAACACTGAGCACAGACTAAAGGAACAGTCCCACACTTTTTGCTTTTTTTTCCCCCTCCATGCACCCCTTATAAAGACCAGACGTGCATGAAATTCACACACAAATACTGGAAGCAGCAATTAGACAATGCAGCTTCCAACAACCGTAGTATTGTCTCACTAACAAGTTACAATATATTTTTATTTTGGAAGGCGCATACCTCCACCAAAGCCCCACAGTCCTGTAATACAAACAACCTATTTCATGATGTTAGGAAAAAGAAAAAAAAAAAACTGCTCCAAAATTGAGGGGGTTCGTCCTCGGCTCACGCCCCGACAGTTCCAACAAGTTTTTTGGGAAAGTCCGACAGTAACATTTAGTTTTCGTTTCAGAGGAACTGAAAGATTACCTGCTGGGAGATGGAGCCATCAATAAGATCTTCACCCTGGGCAACAGCGAGTTCCCCGTCAGCTGGGAGAACGAGATCAAGCTGTGGACTTTCCTCGAGACCAGAGCTGCCCTGCTACTTAAAACCTACAAGACCACCTCAGAGGTCAGTCTGCTGGAATTTGAATCACAAATTAGTTGTTTTTTTTTTCTCTTCTTCTTTAGCTGTTTTCAAACATGGGATACGTAGCATTCCTGACTTTATCAAGCTGTTTAAGTGACGGTTTCTGCCATTCAGACATGGGTCACTTTTGTATTAATGTTCCTCATGGATTTGTGGCACGACGTGAGAGAACCGTCACAGAAAGGCCGCACTTCACGCCCGATTTAACAGTTCGCACGTAAGAGGAAGAGCGAGCGGGGGGTGCTAGTTAAAAATGCTCCCTTCCCTTCAGGAGGAAGGACTGTCCTTGTTTGTGCATCTTATGGATATTGAAAACTTATTTTGCTGTTGACTTAATGGATGACCCTCGCTCCGCTTCTCACGGATACATTTTCATCATATAGTGTTTTTTTTATTTTTATTTAAGACATTCACATCAGACTCACGCCGTGTTGAAAGTAACACGGAAATGTTACTATGACCGACAGAAAAGTGAAGACGTTACTTATTCAGACATGATGCCGACTTCATAATAATCATTATCGTGATGTATTTTTATATCGTGATAATTAGCCTTATCGTGATCTACATTTTGTTTACATTCTCAGCTAAAGCACTTGAAAAATGTCTCAGCGTTTTATTGTTTTACTTTGTTTAAAGAAGAGTTTAAAACCACAGATAACTGTCTTTTGTGTCGTTTTGGTCTAGAATAAAAATAAGAACTCAGATTGCACTCATTTTCTTTATAAAATCATAAACATTAAATAACAAAATCAGAGACTACTAGTGTGTTTTTGTCTTGATACGTCCTGTCCCGTCCTTTAACGTCGGTTTCATCTTGTTGCTTCTTTTACATCGTTACATCGTAATCATGTTAGGTTATTTTCATCTTTCACAAATAATTTAAAAACAACTAAAAATGGAATTGGAAAACTGGAATTTATCGTGATAATTATCAATATTGACTGATAACTGAAAATGTGAAAACATGTTGGACCATATCGCCGTACGTGCAGATGCTGTCCAATGAATGGAATGGAGATCGCTACTGAAAGGGGCTCATCTTTCCTATTAACTAACGTTTCTTTCTCGTCTTCCACCAGGAGGACCGCTCCATGCTGGAGAAGCCTGATCTGTCTCTCCACTCTCGTGTTGCCATCCAGCTCCGCATGGCTGAGAAGCAGATCCTGGAGAAGGCGTCGGCCAGCGGACGGACCAAGCGGCTGCATTTCGAGAAGAAACTGGAAGAGGGCGCTCCGTTGCCCCGCTACGAGGAAAGCGATATCGCCTTGTTGGAGAACACTGACGCCGACGGAAAGCTTCCGATTATCCTGCGCAACCTGGAGGAGGTAGAAGAAGGTCAGGAGATCCAGGTAGAGGAGGAAAGTCACCTCCTCAATGGGGAGAAGGCTGTGTATGGGATGAATATGGAGGCTAACGGAGACCCAGTGCAGCAGGAAACTCAGGAGAAGGTCAGCAAAGATGTTGATCCAGCTTTGGACTCAGATGGAAGTTCTAATGCAACCCAGAAAGGCCAAAGGGAAGCGGCCAACCTAAGTGCCAGTCGAACTGAAGATAATCCCAAAGAGAACGGTGAATAAATGTATTCCACTTTCTGCCACAGCCCATGCTATTTATTTATTTTTGTGTCTCTTAAATGACTCAGAAATATAGAAGCCGAAACAAAATTTTAATTAAAAGTCGCAGAACTTTTATTGACTGTATGTTCATCCAGCGTGGCTTTGATTAGTTGTCCGCTGCTGAACTTGTTCCAAAACGCTGCCAGTGTGTTCCCAGCCTTCTATGCAGAGCAGTTTTTGGTTAAAAATAGTTTAAAACGAGGGTTTATTACAGTGAAGATACAAATTGTTTGAGGCTTATAGCATAGGAGAGAGTAAGGGAACTGGTTCCAGCAAACTGGAAAAAAGCAACAAAAAAAAAAAAAAAAAAAGCAAAATGAAATTAGGTGAATGTTATTTCCACAAAGCCAAAATCTCTCTGATCTTGTGAATTGGTTGGTTTATTACTGCAGTTTGTCTCCATATATGTCCAGTATGTTTTGAGTTGACAATCGTATTCTCTAGTGCGTTTTTTTTTGGGGGGGGGTTGTGTTGCTGATCATCACTGCCCACTTTGGTTTATTTTCTGGTTAAAACCATTTCAGGCTGCGAAACGAAAGGAAACCTAAAATGCTCCCGTTAGCCTTTGAGAAAACTTATTTTCAAGCGAAACCTGTTAAAGAATTTTTTTGTTAACTTTTGTTTAAAAAGAAATCTTTATGAATGTACTCAAAGTTGCAGTGATCGTCTACGGATGTCACTTAAAGGGAGTGATGACTGACCCAGTGTTGCCCCCGAGAAAGCCATATATACATCACTGAGGAGCCAGTGAAACAGAAGATGATGATAGTTTATGTACATTTTCCTGTTGGAAGCTTTTCTTTGAATGCCTTAAAAGCAGGCAATTTCATCAAGACACCTTTTTGTATAAAAAAAAAAAAAAAAATGAGGAAGGACTGTCCGTTTGTTCTGTTGTTCTGGTGTTGTTGGTTTTTTTGGGGTTTTTTTTTTAAGTCAACTTGTAGGGGTGGCCCCAATAACTGACCCTGTGCACTGATACAAAGACCCGGTACTGATGAACTCCTGATGGGCGACACGTGGCGGAGGATTTGCAGGCCACGATTCTTATTAGTTTTAACTTTTCGACAGTCCACTTGAACCCATTTATCAAAACTTGAATTGAAACGTCACAACCTGAAATTCTATTACACAATCCTTTGCCTTGCAGAGCTGCTTTGTGGTTCCACGTTTTATTTTTGCAGGTATATATGATGGCTAATCAGGACCCACCCTCCTGGCTTTTTCCAGCACTTTCCCTCACATTGGAAAGTCTTCATCAGTGAATTCAGTTACTGGCCCAGGTTTCATTAGACAAGATTTTTGATGTTGCGTATGAATGACGTACTTGATCTGTTTCTGGCCTTCTGCTGACACCTTAATCGAGATCAGTGACTATGTTTAGATGCACAATAACATTCCACTGTTATTCCACTATAACGGCCTTTTTCCGAACGGAGCATTTTCCAACTAAGACATGTGGAAGATGCTGATATTATTCTGGTTTTATGAGGATTCTTTGGACATGAATATGCAGGATAGAGACAAAGATCTTCTCTGGTAAAGATGCATTGTTTGAAGAAAAGTCCACATTTCTGGTTTCTACTTTTAACATTATGAAAGAGGACATCAGCAGGTTTTTGGATATGCACAAATATGGAAAAGCGGACCCTTTTTTAATCGGGGGTTTGTGCAGCTGCCTGTAACCCGGAATTCTAGTGGAATATTCATTTTCATTAGCCATGTAAAT
>JAPQRN010000016.1:5766475-5782742 GCA_037367275.1 Coranthus polyacanthus
ATATTTAAAATGTGATTATTTCTCTTGTAAGCAAAGGCTACAGAAGAGACGTGACAGGAAACAAGGACAGGGAGTCGAGGACAAAGGTCCTTAAATAGTTCTGGTGGTTGGTGCCCATAACCATTCTGCTACCAGGCCACCACGAGCTGAAATACTCTGACTGCATTATGTTTATTTTAAATGTTTTAAGAACAAACTAAAATGACTTGTTAATGAGTGTTTGCTGCGCCACAGTGACTCAACTGAGACAGTTTTTCTAGACAAATAAATTAAAAATGTATATGATCCATTACATTTTATGCAGGTTTCTTTATTTCCTCTCAGACTGCAAATATAATGTACTGTTTTTTTGTTCTCTGAAAAACATTTTCCTGGTTCCAGTGTAAAATACAGCATACACTGTTAAAAATACAGCCAGTGGTTACTTAAAGAAATATATCAACAAAGTGACACATAATATTATTGAGTAGATTTCAAGTTGTAAAATGTTAATTAAAAGGTATTTTTAAAGTTATTCAGTACTATAGGATGTACTTTTGTTTCCACAGTGGATTTATTTCCACTCTACTCTATAACATCTCTCATTTTTAAGAAGATTTACATTAATGGTATAAATAGTTCATCACAAAGGAGTGTAGTGCATGGAAACCAAGTGCTAGTCATTGTTTTTTTATAGAAACAACTTTTTAATAATCAAAGTATCATTAAACTTTAATTACTTATCAAATATTATTGGGAAAAAGCAATAACATCAAGTGGAAATTCAAAATGATTAAAGTAACTGACTTTAAAATGAGTACATTTTCTATATTAAAGTCTACCAAATATTAAATGGTTATGGATGATGGAAATTGGTTCAAATTTAATTCATATGTGATTTAAAAATGTTTAATTCAACTTGCCTATTTCATTAAGTAAACGATACGTTTATTTATTAAGTATTAATTCACCCTAATCTTACTTTTTAAAGGTTATGAATGATGTGAATCATTATCATTTGTTCTCTGATCAGCACTTTGTTCAGGAAGTCAGTGCCAGAGGTGCACATAGCGACTTCCCCATCCTTCGACCTGCTACTTTCTATCCTCCACATCCCACCCCCGAACCGCCACCTCCGTCTCTCTGGTCTTTCTTGTGGTTATGGTGTGATGGCCTGTCAGGAGATGCCGCCGAGAGGGCAGAGAGACGACAAAATCAGCTCAGATCAGACCTGATCCCCTCACACACACAACCACACACACAAACACGCACACTCGCCCAGGCGCCGCGGTGTGCTGACCAGTGAGCAGTGAAGAGGCCCAGTGCCGGTGTCCCACCTCATCTTCATCAGACCTCCCAGCCCTGACCCAGAATCCTCCAGACCTGCCACCCTTGGCTCTGCATGTGTCTGTGTGTGTGTGTCTGCTTCCTCTGACCACATCCATGATTACTGTCGTTGCGGCCCTGGCTGCTCAGGTGGACAAAGAATGTGTGTGAGTGTGTGTGTGTGTGACATGATGGCTTCTGGCACCGTGGGCTCTCCTGCCCAGTAGCCTGACTGTCAGGCCAAATATCTGAGGGAGAGGAGAAGAATGGAGGGCTGGAGAGGAACACGGAGGGACGGAGGTGGAGAGGGAGAATCATGACTTATAATAAAGTCAGTCATATAGACATTACATTTCCTCCATCCATACCTCAGTCTCTGAACTGATAGTGCGGATAAGAAGACGGGCAGGTTTGCTCCTCCAGTCTTTTTCTACTTAAAGGAGCTATTTACATAGCTTGGGTGCAGCATTAGAGCCCTGCAGGATTCTGTAAATAAACTCACACTTCCTCCATGATTTTAATGTCAGATTTGTACAAAAGGAGTGCTGCATTTTACTCAGAGCACACCACAGCATTGTTAGGTAGAGGAACTTTGCTGAATTCAACTTGTCAGCGGTGTCAAATAAATGTACTGTATGGAGTTAACAATCTTCAGCAGTTTAGAGTACAGTGTTGGCCTAACTCCCAACCAGGGATCAAACCTCTTTTCCTATAGTTTATTGGAGAACATGTTACACATTGACCATGTCATTGCTATCTAAATGAATCTGTAGTTAATCCTGACAAACTGACCTGTCCGTATTAACAGCCTGATGCTACAGGTGTATTATCAGGACACAAAATGGACAGTATTTTCAATAATGGGATTCTTTTTTAAAAATAGTGTTTCATTTACCACTGTTGATAACAACCACTGCTGCATCTTTATCACCTCACAGTGACTAGGTGTTGTGTGTACAGAAATGTGCACGAGTAATATACACAGAATATTAACACAAATACAATGATAGACAAATGAGTATTGAGAATATGAACCTTCTCTTGGGTATTGGGATAACTCCATGCAGGTAGTAACATGCGGCAAGTTGATTGTTTGGGTGTGCATGATAACATTTTTGTACATTCTGTTGTAAAAAGAGTAAGTTACAGTTGAAAGGTCAGCATTAGGGAACATGACAGTGGGTGAACAGAACTGAAACCAATAGAAAACGTACGGATCTGTGATTATGTTCATTGGCTTTGCGATGTCCTGCAGAATAAATACCACTGTTATGTGGTGTTTTGAACCAAGCTCAAACATCTATAAAAATCATTACTGGTATCATTACAGAGGACAATGGAAAACTGACAGCAACTAGCAACAGACACAAAAATCACAGATGTATTATAACAGAATATATGAATAGAAAAGTAATATATGCTGCAGTACTAATAATGACACTTAAACTACTTGTGAATGTAGATTTTCAAGTAGTTTCTGTAACACTGCTAGTAGCCGACAAAGTGCAAAACAAATAAAGGACGTCTGCATAAAATACAGTCACGAAGGTAAGTGTTAACGGTAAATGCTTGAGCAATATGTGAAATCAGGAGCAGCGTTCTTTGAGGTGCAGTATAATGTCCATTATGAGGACAGACTGACCAGAAGAGGGCAGCGAAGGACAGTTAACGAAGCAGAGCTGCTTAATTAACCAAGACTGAAAGAGAGACAGAGAGAGAGAATCACTGTCCTTTTCCCTACACGTGTAACTGTATCCACATACCTTCATGATGCATTCTACAATACACTTAATGGAATTCCACATGGAAAAGAATTACAGCTGCAGTCAACTAAATATCATAAATCATAATCAAGTGCTGCTTTATTCCACATTGTGACACGCTTTCAATTCAAAGCATATTCTCAACACAGCAGTGTGACAGTTTTTTTTTTGCAAATATAGGACCTTAAAATCAAACAAGGCCTGTATTAAGAACTGCTACAGGAGCCCTACACGAAATAGGTCATTGATCACTGTTATGGCTGTATGTGCATAGGTGTGGATTTTCGGGGGGTGGGGGGGTGCAGGGGGTGTAGGGAGTTTACGTCCTCCTCAATGCTCAGAACGCTTGCATTTGTCCCCTCCAATAAAAGCATGAGAGCAGATTTTGAATAAACTTTTTCTTTTTAAATAATGAAATACTAAAGTCATACCCATTACTTTTTGGCTGGTTAACAATGTGCTTGATGGCTGGATTTTTTCATCTACTTCTCCACTCGGCCGGTCAGTCAATTTACGTCAGACGCATCCTCATTTTTTCAGTGCAAGTTGAGTATGAGGTGATGAGAAGTGCAACATTACAGTCATTACAGCACACTGCAACATTACATTTGATAACTGCTGCGATGAAATACATTTCATATACATTTTAAATTCATGGTTGCGGTGTTTTTTTGGTAGCGTGTAAATGCAGAAAATATGCCAATTCATGATGTATTTTCGTAAGTTTGGATCTCAGGAAGGTCTGCTGAAAAAACTTTGCTTTACATAAATAAAAGCATTTCCACTATAAACTGACTAAGAAAAGGCACAAAGCGATGCATAAACATTCACTAGAATGCAGGAAATGAAGTGTTTGATCCCATTGTGGATGATTGTGTGTGAAATATATAGAAATGTATGTGAACATCTGTATATGGTATGCGTGCATATAATGCCTACTGCGTACCTGCTTTTCTATTCAACTTTTTAATCGGTTCTAAATTTTTTCCTAAAAATCTAAATTGTTTGCATTCATTTGTAATATTATTAGTCTCTTTCCCAGCTTTAGCACCTTTCTGAAGAATATAGTTCTGCAGGAAACGGTGGATTCTTGTCAGTTTTTTTTAAATGAACTACTCAAACTTGAAAGACACTGAGCTGCAAAAAGCGAAAACCTAGTTTCGTGTGGAAGCTGCGGTGAAGCTCCAGTACTGACCCAGTGCTCTCTCCCTCTCCCTCTCTCTCCCTCTCTCTCATACATCACAGTGATGGATAGGCTTGGCTCCGTCTCTTGCTGCCCCGACACAGGAGTCAGCTGCAGTTCAGCTTGATAAGAGCTGAACCTCAGCTTCATTTACATGGAATAACAGTGAGCATTGCATGTTGGATGTGTGTGTGTGTGTGTGTGTGTGTGTGTGTGTGTGTGTCTGTGTGTGTGTGCGTATTGTCCAACATTTTGACAACTCCTTTTCTTCTGTATTGATCATTTCAACTTACAGCGGTGCTGTGTCTCTCACCTTGACTTGATCCTGACGGAGACTCGCTGCTGTGTGTTTACGCAGGTTTCCCTCGCTTCCTGACAAAACAATATCATTATGTTATATTATGTTTTCCTAAATTGAACCTCAAAATCCTGCGGCGCGAGTACAAGGATTTAAACTGCGCTGCTTTCACGCTCAAATAGAATCTGAGTATTTCATTTCAATTTTCACCTGAATCTCTGTCAGGTTCTGCTGAATGTCTCATCTTTGCTGTACAAACTACTGGCAAACAACAATAAGCTACTATGAGTTTACACATTCAATTTAGGCCTGGAATAACAACAACCTGCTATTATCTTTGTTTCAGTCTCATTAGCCCTCCTCTCTAACATAAAATGGCTGTAGACTTGTTAATGGGATTTGGCCATGGATATTCTATGCACTGTTGTCTTTGTCCACAAAGGACAAAGTGCAAGGTTACGTAGCCAAAAGTTGTGTCAAAACTGGAAAATGAAAAGGACATGAGAGCTTCTTTAAAACAAAAGCATCCACTTGGCTCACCACCGCTGGGTTTAGGATGAGCGTCTGAGGACGGAGCTAATTGTGGTGAATACAGAGCTTTGGCAGCGCTGGGCTCCTCTATCAGATGCCAACATTTTTGTGAGTGTGTGTGTGTGTGTGTGTGTGTGTTTGTATTTTGTGTGTGTTCAGGGCTGCGCATTCCCTCACTCGTTTGTTTGCTCACTCTCCCCATCCCTCCAGGGACTGTGGTGGAAGTAGGCCTGCCGTCCGAGTGCCAAGCAAACCTGATTTAGTCACACTCTGCTGCCATTTTTCTTCGACAAAACAATCGTGTTTGGCCCGCTGGCCGGTGGCCGGTGGCCGGGCGTCTGCAGGCTCAGGGGTCCTCAACCGGTCCGGGTGGACAGCCTGCTTTAGATCTCATTTAAACAGGGCTGTAGTGTTTTAACTGCATATTTGAAGTGGTGGATTTTTTTTGCAGTTTCGAGGCAAAGCGTACAAAGCTGTGTACATAGTTTGTCAAATTTCTGTTGGAAACGCTTAATTTAGCAACAAGAGCCGTACACTTTCTACACAGTCTACATGGAAATGAAGTGACGAGAACTGACACCCTGTAATGCACTTAAAAGCAAGGTTTCAGCCTCCAGCCAAACAATCTGGCTTTTTAGCACAGTTTATGATGTATGTATTCAAATATACCCATGTGTTTACCTTTCGACTGTACTCTATCATCACTCTAATAGCCAACAAAAGTGAAACTCAGTCTGTTAATTGGGTTTACTGCACTGAAAAAAAAAATTGGAACTGAAAATTAAGATGTCACGTATTATTGAATGTGTTATGTGGTGTTTGTAATTACGTATCATCATTTTGACATGTAAATTTAATCCATCTATTAACTATAGAATCGACTGCACAACCTGACAAAAGCAACATGTACGTTTGACTTGGTTATCAGTGCACACCTATTAGAGAAAAAGACTGTGTAAAAAAAAAAAAAAAGATATATAAAACAATTTAGACAGTTACTTTCAACAAGCTGACAACACAACAGTGAGATAACGTTAGCAAAGAATCCATGTCCACACTCTTAGAAGTTACAAAGCAAGTCTTGAGTCCTGTTTCTGCCGACCTGATACATTTACAGTAACTATTTGACACTACGTAGGTCCGTTTTAATGTCCACCCTTTTTGCATCTATATGTAGCTGTTAGCTCGTCAGTTACCAGTTAGTTTTAACCAGCTAGTTTTCCATGATACATTATAGAGCACTGACCAGAGAAGCAAACAAACAATGACTTTCCAGAGCTGAAATATTTGAGCTGTTGGACAGACAAAGAGTTTTACTGTAGCAATGTGTCTGTTTCTGTACAACAACTGGACTTTCTGGAGCTGATAATGAGGTGCAGCTCATTTGCTGCAGTCTTTATTTCTCTTCTTCTTTAGCTTGCAGAGACACGCTGACCACTTTTTGAGTTTGAACTGGCGGACACTGACCAGTTCTGTCTTTCTCATTTATTTCCCTGAATGTTACATTTTCTTCCTCTGACTTTTTGTCTTGTGATGTCTCGTGCATTAATTACTCTAAGCCTTGTGCTTTTTTTTTTTTTTTTTTTTTTTACTTTTATAAATGTATGACGCCAAATTCAAGATCAACTTTGGTACGTTTCCTTTCAAGAATGCATCCATATTTTACTCCTTCACAGCCAACACGCAAACCCTTTAATTATCCTTAATGCTTTCTTAAAATTAAAAAAAAAGAAAGTAAAAATCATCACAGCATTTTGTGATGCCTCAGGTTTCTCTTGGTAAAGAAACTTACATGAAGCCTTCGGAGGGCTGGCCTGCTCATATAGCCTCTAATTGAAGGCAAAGCTAATTAGGACGCCACTCTTTGAGTTGATAGCACATTCTTTTTTCTTGTTTCTTCTATCTGCCTCATTATATGAGACTCTGAATAATGACCAACATATACATTAACCACTGCTATAATTGTGAGGAAATTAATGATTCTGAAAATAAATCTCTTTGAAAAGAGAGCACGGAGAAAAAAAAAAAAAAAAGAGAGTATAAAGAGGAGTAAAAGGTCTTGAAGTGAGAGTGCACACATGTTTGCGCAAATGTGTGTGTGTGTTGGTAATGAGAGCTCGGTGCTGCCGCTAACTTGCTCTAAATAAATCTATGATTAGCATTTTCCCTTTAAAGGGAATAATTTCAACTTTGATATCCGTAATTGTGCTTAAGGGCTTCAGCGCTCCTCTGCTAGCCCTCAAACGCTCGCTCTTCAACCCATGCAGAGACTATCACAGCCGCACTTTATTCACTTAACACTTCATTCAGAACCTGTAGTAATAAAGGAAAATGAAACAAACCACTACAACACCCAAAGCTGGGCCTATTCCAGGTATGCAGAAGTGTTGGAATAATCCTACTGTACATTATCTTCATGTAACAGTGTGTGCAGATAAAAAAGAACACACAGCAGAGCAGACACTGGGAGTGATCAATCATCTGTAACACACACTCTCAAACAGGCTCGGACACCCAGAATAGAAAAGTCTGCTAATCCACTGGAGGCTCCGTCCTTTCTCTGCGTGCACACACATAAAATAATGCAAAGAGATGTATACACACGCTCAAACAAGCCGCTCTTGCAGTGACACACAGGGGCTTGTTATTTGCATGTGGCAGTGGCTAACCAATAGAGGGTGGTGTTGCATTGCGGGTCTGGATATGGAGGGTCATCGTTTTCAACTGGGAGCAACATGGAGCTCATCACATCAACACCTGCCTTTCTAATCTGGTTTTCATTATTGATGACAGGGTAGAAAAAGAAAAAAAAAGAAGAGGAAATCACCCCTTTAATGGATGATGCTGACATTAAGACTTGATGGTTGCTGTTAAAGAGGACTTGTCAGCTGCTCATTGATAAACAGGAATCTTTTTTACACAAGGTGTAGCTGCTGATTCTGAAACAATCCATCTTTTTTAAAATCCTAAATCAACTTGAAAACACTGACAAGTTTAACATAATATATATTTTTTTAAATGCAAATTTGTTTTTGTCAGCCTGCTTTCAAAATAACGATCTGCCCGAAAACTATTTCTTTGGAGAAACTTAATACGAGGAGCATTTAATATATTTTCTGAAGCGTTTACTCGTATCTCATGATCTTCACGAGCTACTACGTATTGATTCCATGTTCAAAACTGAATCTCCAGAGGCATCTTTTGCCTACAGAGATCCTTTAGGTGCTTAGACAATTTTAAATGTAATCATGTACAATTTAATTAGAAGCAGGCCATGAAGATCCCGTCATTTGATTGAAAGCCAAAGAGAACCTACTGCCAAATGGACCTTTTGTTGTTTCTAAGATCAAGACAAATTACTGAACCTTAACTAATATTCTTTATGGTCAGAGAAAGAAACAATTTAACTCAAGGTCAAATCACAAGCTTTTCCCAAGCTTTCTTTTTTATTCCACAAATAAAGTGGCTTGATTGAAAGTATATTTATCACATGTATCCATCCTCAAAATAGTAGGTTGTCACTGGCTTTTAAAATCTTATGTCATAATATAACAATAACATTTTTAAATGTTTGCGTTCCTACCAGAGCTCCTCCTTAAAGTTTTGAACTCACTGTGCAGATTTTGCTTCCTCACACATCACACTTTATCCCCCAGCATGCGTCTGAACACATAAACATCAATATTAGCAGTTTAGTGGTGAACAGTTGTTGGGAAAGTGATCTTAAAACTCTAAAGGACACCTCCACGTCCCTCTAATTAAAACTTAACCGCCCAGCCGAAGCGATAGGCGATTGGAGGGGGGGAGGGAAAAAAGGCTTATTTAGCATTAACATAAAAACAAACAGCCGCATATATATATGCAAATGAAGGGAAGGCAAAAGCAGGACGCCGGGAGCCACGCGCCATAACTCACACTGATGGCCTTTAGTGAGAAATCGCCTTCGAAAAATGTCCAATAAGGAAGTGGAAATGATGCACCTGTCGCCCATCTGACTAATGAGCCAATCAGGTTGCAAGGACAAAGAGCACATCCAGGAAGTGCTGTTGGCCTGGAGTATCACTTGGAAGAGAATGCACTTATGATAGCACAATAGTGAGGATTTCACAGCTTTAGATGATATGAAAACAGTCCAAAAAAAAAAAAAGAAAAAGAAACCTTAAAACCATTTAAAGCCGCATTAGGAAATATTTTACAACTTACAAACTGGTGAGTGTGAATCTGAATATGTATGTTTAGAGGTGTGTGTGTGTGTGTGTGTGTGTGTGTTTGTGTGTGTGTGTGTGTGTGGACTGAATATGCTGGATGAAGAGCGACAATAAAGACAGCTCCTTCTGCATTCCCTCCGTCCGTCCAAAGCTGCTCAAAGCAGCTTTAATCCCATATCTTCATGAAAAAAAAAACACTGGCACTGAGTCTTGCTTTAAAAATGACAATGATTTACATTTCAACATAATGCTCTCTGTCGGCTGTTATTGTGACAAAGTGCTGGATGTATCCCTCCCAAATGAAAGTGGGTGTTCTGTTATGTGCGCGACAAAGACATTTGGACGAACCTGCCATCCTCTCCTTTTTCTTGTAAATGAGCATGGGAAATCTATTTATGTCCTCCTACTGGTGAAATAAGGAGAGGCTTTTGGCTTATAGGGAGACAGCCCCGAAACAGCCAAGACGAGCCCGTGAAGATACATAGAAAGAGAAAGAGAAGGACGGAGCAGAAAGCGGTGGCACTCGAGGCGATGCAGAAAAGTAGTGAGTCCAAACACAAAGCCGGGCTGATGCTTTACGAGGGATGGGGAAGGCGTTCTTGTAGGATGATCTGCCGCTCTGACAACACCTGGCCCAGGAACAAACTAGAGGCTTGTCTAGATGCGAGGTAGGGAGGGATAAAAAAGAACCCCGAGGCCTGGACCCCCCCCTCTTCTCTCCTCTCCTCTCCTTCCCTTCCCCTCCTCCTGTGAGCCATGGGGTTGAAGATAGAGATGGAGCGTCGAAGTTGAGAAGCAGACATGCAGATGAAGAAGAAGAAGAAGAAAAAAAAAATAGGAGGAAGGAGTGTTTTTGGAATGTGATAGCAGCTAATCCAGCTCAGATGAGACACTGTAGGGAGGAAGGGGTTGGCAGCTTTAGTTTCTAGTCAAGGCTGACTGGCCACTGGTTCAAAACTCTGCTTTAAAAAACCCCCCCAAAAAAAACACTGATGTTCTCCTCTAATCTAAATCTGAGCTAGGTGGGTTTCATCATAGAGATGCCACCGCTCAGCTGCTGCGACTCTCACCCAGTTTCTATTTGCACACACGCTCCCCTGCATGTTTCGAAAACCACACCGTCTTTCTCCAAGTCCCCAAATTTCACTTTTTCTTTAAAAAAAAAAAAAAAACCCCGTCTCATTCTCTTCTCTCACAGGAGCGAGTGTGGATGAAAATCAGACGCTCCCTATACTGTACCTGCCTCTCTTTAAACTGTGCTGGGGAGTCAGTCAGGAGCCAGCGTGCAGAGATGCTGCTTTCTGCCACCAACCAGTTATCTATCATCATCCCGCATCCGCAAACTAACACACATTTACTGTAGGAGCACACACACTGTGCCAACCAGGACACTCGCTCCATGATGTGTTATAACATTCATGGTGCATGTGGTGGTTCTTACAGCTTCACTTGCATTTAATTTTAATTGTATTTTGGGACGTTTCCTTGATGAGCACCTGCCACATCTTTGCTGCTGTTAACAACCGATGACCTTAAATGCATCATATCTCCTTTGTCCACTAAAGTTGCCACTTTCAGGTCACCATAAGGTCACAAATCTACACTATCCTCTCCGTCAGTGTCTTTATTTTATTTATTTAATTGTCTGACATTCACATCACTTATACTATAAATCTCTAAACAACTCAGATAAAATGATGTTTGTGTTCATAAATTAAATGATCTGAATGTAAATAAATGCCAGGGTGTGTGAGCCATAAATTTGTGCGCGTATCTAGGCCACGACGACGCATCAGTGAGAATCTGTCAAGCAAAAATACAAATGAAATAACGATTTCATTAAACGTACAGAAAATTAAACAGCAATCTTATGTAAATATAAATTTAATTAGTTTTTTTTTTGTTTTTTTTTTTAAATATACATAAGTCGTCATTTTTGCGCATTTAAAAAACAAACGGTCTCAAAATACAGTCAAACTTCTGAGGGAATAAAAAGTGAAGTGTTGCATGACGGGTCTTTATTGTGGCAAAGGTGTCTGCACGTGCTGGATGAGAGGGTCAAACGTTAAGAAAACTGGAGTCAAAACATTTAAAGGACAGATTCAATCCGAGCAGGCGGTCGATCAAATGGAGCAGCGTGTAACAAACCACTCGTTGGCTAATTACACACAGTAAACCGACACGCGTCTCAGAGATGAACGCAGGCTCCAGCAAAGTGTCCAGCATCCTCTGGACGCGGTACGGAAGCCCCTCAGGTCACCATTTAACTGAATAAATCCCATTCTCGCACCGATGGGACACCGGCGGAGACGACTTGAGCGTCTCTGACCACTGCTGCCGTGCGCGCCACGAGCACGAGTGTGTGCGAGGGTGTGAGAGTGGCGCGCGCGCGTGTGTGTATGTGTGTGTGTGTGTGTGTGTGTGTGTGTGTCAGTGTGTGTGAAAGCCACCACTAGTCGCCCCCAGTGCTCTTCAGTCTCCACTCTCCCTTCTCACCGCAGACTGAACGTCACGTCCGCACTTGAACTTGAGTTTTCTCCCATTGTAGAAGCCAGAGAGCCGCACAGAGCCGCACAGAGCCGCACACAGCCCGGGGATGCGGGACTCTGCAGCTAGTACAAAGAGAAAAGAGGGTGGCAGTCTGTCCTCAAACCAGCAGTGGGCTTTGACTCGAAGAGTTAAAGTCTAACCCGCCCGCCTGGCTGGCACTGCCAGTGCAGCAGAAGAAGTGCCCACCACTTGGCGACACCTCGAGAAGTGCAGAGAAGAAAATTGGATTCATATTTTATACACTTTAATACGTTAATTGGCGTCCATTCACCTGGTTTCTCCGGACAGGGACGCACGGTGTCCAGGGTGGCCGGAGAGTGGACAGAGGTAGTGACTGACCATCAGGAGGTGACCGCCGACCTCCAGCGTCTTTCCGCGTGGCTCCTCCACTCCGCCCGGCCGCTTTCTCCGCTCCTCTGACATATGGTGTGAAAGCGGCGGAAGGCAGAGCCGGACTATCCCCCTCCCTCCACGCCAAGACTGAATCAAGCAAGCGCGCAACCACTTTGGCACCGAGCTCCGACCGAGCGCCCGGCCGCCCAGCGCTGCGCCTCGGCCGGTCACCGCAGAGCGCAGGAACCGCCGCCCGCCGGAGGGAGATCCGTCGCGCGGGGGTCAGTTTGAGGGGCCAAATTTGGGGCCAGTGCACAGCGGCTAGTTTGGGGTGGACAACGAGCGGCCGCTTTTGGGGCCAGTTTGCGGCCAGTATACAGGAGCCGGAGGAGGAGAGCCGACCCTTCCAGCGCCGCTCTCCGGGCGATGCCAGTGTAAATGCCAGGGCGATGTCCCGACGAAAGCAGGGGAACCCGCAGCACCTGTCCCAGAGAGAAATAACACGTAAGTACACCCGCAAAAAAAAAAAAAAAAAAAAAAAATCACACCATCACATCACAACACAGGACTGGCTTCTTCTTCTTTCTTTTTTTTACTCTCCGCTGTCATTCTAAGAACTTGATTGGATTTTTTCTTTCCTCCTGGATGATCGGTGCGTGAAACGGGCATTGTGACACTTTTGCACTTTTGGTTGAAAGTTTGCAGAAGTGGCTCAAGGAGGCAATTTTCTTTTCTCATCTCGCCACGTTGATAAAACTAGATAAAGGACACAATTTACTCCGATTATTTACAGTCGTGAATAATCGCTGGAGAAATTGACACGTCGGGTAAAGAGAGTAGAAAAAGTCTTTGGCTGTGTTTGACTTTTTTTTTTAAAGCAGCTTCCGGAGAATCTCTTATCTTCTGTCTAAACACAAACTTTACGTGCCAGTTTTTTGTGTTTTGTTTTTTTTTTTGGTTTAAATTAGATTATGACTGACGGAACGATGAACAAATTAGTCAAGATTTTCAAATTATTAGAATATTTAAAAACAAACAGACATCTTAACTACTGCTATTTAAACCACTAATTATTTCTTAATGCGGTTTCACAGCAGAGATCACTCCGACCCGATCAACAATTTACACATTCATTTAAGATCGACGTGCAAAACAAGAAAGTCACGCATAATTCCCAGAATTCAACTAAAACGGTTTCTTTTCGTCTTTCATTTGGAAAACACCGAGCCTTTATTTAAATGCAGCACAAAAACTGTAAAGTCTTCAGCAGCCGCAAAGACAAAAAGGTGATATAAAAAAAAAGAACTCAAACAGAGGTGATTTTCTTTTTCTGCCCACTTTGAAGAAGCCACAGAGCCTCAGGTTGAACACCCAAGAGTTTATTTTCTTTTTCCACAGGTTATTGAATCATTAATAGTCACGTTACTTGCTCAGCCAGACACACTGTATTCAGTTTAATTAGTTAGTCCCGTTCATGGTGTTTTTTTTTTTTTTGTGCTGGATGCAAGGCTTCTGCTCCCCCCGGTTGTAATATTAATGGTAGGTTTGGATTATTTAATAGCTTGCACGCCTTGACAGCGAAAAATTCAAGGGTTTCCCCTCACGGCATTTTTATGCAGAGTACAATAAGTGGCGGCATTTAGGGACAAAACACCATGAAATTAAGGTGTCTTATTTATGTGGAGCGTTGATATAATCTTAGTGGTGTGTATTAAGAAATAAAAAGGTGGTAGATATGAATTTAGTTATTTTTACACAGAAGATCAACTTCGATTTTTTTTTTTTTTTTCCTAAAAACGAAACATTAATTCGACAGAGATATTAAAGACGAAACGCGTGTTTACGCCAGGCGCCGTGATGTCTAATTTAACGCAAACAATTGCTCTTTTTTTTTTTTTTTTCCTTGAGAAACACTGTTGACACTTTTGCCGCTAAACTTCTGAGCACTAAAACGATTCTCTGGCCTCAGATCAGTTTTGCAGCTCGCAGGGCTGAATGTTCTGACAGGAGCTGCAGAGTTGAACTACTCGAAGTAAAACATTTTAGTAAAGGGCTTTAGTGATGGGAGAAATGTAGCTGCAAGTAAAAGGCAGTGTTACTGATGTGCAGATTTGCATTCATAAATCTAAGTCACAAATGAAAATGTGCAGATTCAGGCTTTAAAAAAAAAACAAAACAAAAAAAAGCTGCAGCACAGTATCAAGATGTTACTTTTGCTGAATTTTCTTCAGCTTGAGGTTATTTGGGGAGACTTGTCTTGCGTGAAGGCTGCCAGATCAGATCACTTACACTACAGTGTATCAGTGTGCACTTCAGTGGTTTGGTGTGTATAACATCCATATTTACAGTGGAGAATCAGCACGCCTGTACAGTAAACGTCTGTACCCAGGTTTTGGGCCACTCTGTCCGGCTCTCTATAGGTTCCCCGGCTCTGCTTCGAGGCCTGGCTTCACGGCGTCGTACCGCCAACCACTACAGTCGTACACTGACTCGCGCACACACACGCACACACGCACACGCTCACGCTCACACTCCTGTGTGTAGCTTAGATGTCAAATCACCTCTTGACAAGTAAAGATTTGCTCAACAGAGCTGAAACGTGTGTGCGGTAGCTCGTACGCAGGCCTGCAGTGTGTACTCTGTTACCTTTTGGAAATGGGTCACATTGTGCACACTGCACGCCTTGCTGTGACATCAGCTTCTGCAGGAAAGGGCCGGTTGTACATGCTAAGAGATAAACAGACACGTAGACAAGGTAGACAGGCAGGTGAAGGGACAGACAGTCACAAGATGCTTCAAGATGAGAGAGCATGAAAAGGGAAGTTAATAAAGGAGCTATGTGTTTGTACTGTTAAAAAAAAAGCTGCTTCATGTGTCTGTGTGAAGTGTAAAATGCAGTTTGGTAGTTGTGACCACAGAGCAGGTCTGACCTGTATGTCTGTCTGTCTGATTTATCACTATTCAGGCTGCAGCACGGTGCTGTACATTCCATAATTTATGTGTAAGAGATGCTTGCGGATTTAGTATGCTTGAGTACACACACAGTCACACGCACACACACACACACACACACATGCACACACATATACATATAAGCAGGCTTGCATGGATGCAGACAGCTACACGGACACGTATGCAAATGCACACATGTGAATCTCCATCTCTAAAATCGGCATAATTCTTCTCAGGTCATAAAACCCATCTGACCTGAATCTTGTTTATAATCGGGGCATTTTTAATTTATATTTCTGGTCATGATACATCACACTCTGAATAATCGTCTCCTGCACGGATTCACGATTTCTCCACCTCTTTTGTCTTTCAGTGTCTTTTCCTGAACGAAAGGAGGTGTTAGGGAAGGTTAGCCGGCTTGTCTGGAAGTTAAATCGCTGATATTTTTAAAACACACTTTGGTGAGGCCTCAGTCATGCTGCCTCATTCTCACACTCTACGCCCAAAATAACAGAGGACAGCTTACTGACACCGAGTTGAAGCGACTTTTTGCAGAATCCCCAGTTGTCTCAAAGCGTAAAATTCCTCCACTAATTTGCTTTCTTCCCTTTGTTTCAACCTTTGTTTCTTTCATTCCCCAGTCTTGTGTGTGATCAGTACAGATTTACAAGGGGAAAAAAAAAAAGCCCTAAAAGAATCCTGATTTTCAACTGGAATTCACTCCCTCAGAACGCTTCCACTGTTTTAAATCTGTCTGATTCAGCACCAGAGCCACCACTATATGCTTTACATCTCACCTAATTCACACTCACTTCCTGGCACGTTAAAAACGATCAAAACAAGGAAAACAATCCACCCTGAGTGGGAAATCTCCACATGAATTCACTGCAATTTCCTCTCTCAAAAGGCACGTGGGAAAGATTAATCTGTGGAAATCTATATTTTTTATGTTTGTCGGGCGAATTCAGTGTGTGTTTTGGCGTCGCCACGCCAAGGCAGTTTACACCCGAAGGTGCCGACGCGCCTTCTGCTTCTCATTCACTGCAAATAACCCCAGCTTTCCTCAGAGAGGCTGATTTAGTGTGAAGAGATGCAAACAGGACGAGAGCTCCCATTGTAGCCGCGCACACACACACACACACAC
>JAPQRN010000016.1:5817997-5845424 GCA_037367275.1 Coranthus polyacanthus
CCCAGGATGACTTCTGTCTGCAGATGAGAAGTTCAACTGAAAGACGGGAGGATGGAGTGTTAGGGTTCGGGTTTCTCTTTTCTTTTCTTTCTTTTTTTTTTTTTTTACTCACAGATCGAGAAAAAGAGAGAGAGAGAGAACGAGAGAGGGGGCTGGATGTTTCTTTTTTCGAGTGTTCTCTTTAGATTCAGCAGCTTGTGTGTGTGTGTGTGTGTGTGTGTGTGAGAGAGAGAGGAAGGTGCAGACAAAAGCTGAGACAGGGGGAGCTGTTATTTTCATTGTGTGTGTGTGTGTGTGTGAATGTGTGCGAATGCGCTGTCCACTATAATTAAGTCAAAAGGCTTTACAGGACTGTGGAGGTGAACAGCTGTTCCGCCTCCCGCTTCTCCTTCTCAACACACACACACACACACGCACACACACGCACACACACGCACACACACGCACACACAAATATTATTAAAGGAACATGTTTCTTTTTTTTAAAGCAAAAAAAAAAAAAAAATACAGTGATATTTTTGAATATTATATATATTATAAATAGTTATTTGGTTGGATGAAGTTGAAAGCATTAAACCTGCCGGATTTAAATATTCTCCGTACATATTCAGTACATTAAACATGTAAATATAATCCAAACATACAAAATTAAAATTGTTATTTGTCGTTGCTTTAATTTCAGCGTTTTTGTAAGAAATCACATTTGCGGAAAGGAAATGAAGTCAAGGAATGTGGATTCATGAATGAGTGGAAAAAAAATAAATGTCATTTGCTCCTTATAGTAGCGCATTTTGATATAAACAGAACATCTCTATTTTTCAACGATGAGTGTATTTTGCGTGTGCTCGTGTGTGTATGTGTGTGTATGTGTATGTGTATGTGTGTGTGTGTGTGTGTGTGTGTGTGTGTGTGTGTGTAGCAGCTACAATCACGTACACACACGCATACACAAATAAGTAAAACAATTACAGCAGCATATGTTTTCCCCAGTATCTAAAATTAGTGTACTAGGTCAAGACTACAAGCTCTCATTTAATAAATACAAGAGCATGAACAAGAGCACAATTACCGTTCTGTGTGTTAGTGTGAGTGTACATGTGGGGGATGTCTGTGTCTAATCCCTGTAGGAGTGCTCCTTAGCCTGTTTTGTGTCCTTAAGTCACAATGTGTTGAGATGGTGCCGCTGTGGTAACAAGTCCTCAATGATTTGTTGAACCTTGCGTGTCTACTTCAAAACCGCATTAATAAATTACCAAAAGCAGAACGACAGAGTAACATTTATCATTTATCTTCATTCATCTAGGTGTGTTATTAGTCTCCCTTAAATAACTCTTTGAAGTTGTTCGCTGTACTTTATCCACAACCGTATTACTCTGGCATCTCCAGCTGGGCAAACATGTCCAACTCTGCTTGGAGGTGTTCCCGGCATTTTAATATCACACATGCACACAGTTCAAGTGCACACACGCTGACATAATGTACAGTACATCTACCATCATGCATACATGCAAACCCAGAGATGCAGACACACACACAAGTCACACAGTGAGAGAAAATTTACTCTGTACTAAGTGAGAGATTAAGCACCTCTTAAAACATGGATCTAGTGTGGGCCAATCCAGTGTGACTGTGAAAATGCACTTGTCAAAAGCGTGATAAGTACGTAGCATTTATATGACAACATGATGAGGCAAGGCCTCTCCCAGCCACAGGGAATATTAGGCAGAATAAAAAGCATACACACTTATCACATCTTGCTGCCATTTATCCAAGAATAGTTTACATTCAGTAAATAAGCTGCTATTTAAAAAAGTATAGTTGAAGACAATTTAAACTATGAATGAACCACATTTGTCTTCGATCTTAAAAACAAAAATCCGTGCTCCATTTTGTACTTGTCATTTCCGATTTCCTTTATGTTTCACTGAAGCTCCTTGAGCCTACAGTAAAAGAGTTGCTTTCCTCTAAAATATTTAATGTGTTTCTTTCTGTGTGTTGCAGGTGGCAGGGATGAACCTTCCAGCTATATATGTACCACATGTAAGCAGCCCTTCCCCAGCGCCTGGTTCCTGTTGCAGCATGCCCAGAACACCCACGGCATTCGCATTTACCTGGAGTCCAACCCCTCCAGTACAGCCCTTACCCCACGGATCACTATGCCTCCACCCATGGGCAATGATTCCATCCCGCAGTCCCCCCTCACCAACTTTTTGGGGGAAAACAACCCCTTCCACCTCCTCAGAATGACAGGCCCACTACTCCGGGAGCCTCCACCAGGCTTTGTGGAGAACCGTCTCCCTAACACGCCTCCGTTTGTCAGTCCGCCTCCCCGCCACCACCTGGACCCCCATCGGCTGGAACGCCTTAGCGCCGAGGAAATGGGCCTCATCTCCCAGCACCCCAGTGCCTTTGAGAGGGTGATGCGGCTAACGCCAATGGCCATGGAGTCCCAGTCTATGGACTTTTCCAGGCGGTTACGTGAGTTGGCAGGCAACACCAACAGCACCACGCCACCATTGTCACCCAGCAGGGCCAACCCTATGCACCGACTACTAAACCCCAACCCCTTCCAGCCAGGGCCAAAATCACCTTTTCTGAGCACCCCTCCCTTACCGCCAATGCCCCCCAACAGCACTACCCCTCCTCAGACACAGAACAAGGTCAAATCCTGTGAGTTCTGCGGTAAGACCTTCAAGTTTCAAAGCAACTTGGTGGTACATCGGCGGAGCCATACTGGTGAAAAACCATACAAGTGCCAGCTATGTGACCATGCCTGCTCTCAGGCAAGCAAGCTGAAACGCCACATGAAAACCCACATGCACAAGGCTGGTTCGCTGACGGGGCGCTCAGATGATGGATTATCCACCACAAGCTCTCCAGAGCCAGGCACCAGTGACGTTACAGGTGAGGGCATGAAGAATCGTGATGGGGACTTCCAAGGTGATGGCAATGAAGAGGAAGAAGAGGAGGAAGAAGAAGAGGAACTTGAGAATGAGAGCCGACCAGAATCCAACTTTAGCATAGAGTCCGAGTTCTACCGGAACAGGGAGAACGGTTCAAAACCGCCCCTAGAGGAAAAGTCATCACTTGCCCTTGAGAAGATGGTGGAAGGGGGGGGTCTCAACTCTATACAGCCGTACAATAATTTAATAGTTGACAATCGTAAAAGGATGCCCTTCTCCAAGAGAAGCATGGATGGCCAGCGAGACACTGGGGATGAGGACTCAGTGGCTGGGGAGATGGACCACCACCAGCAGGAAGAGAGGACAACCATTAATGGCCGGAACTGTGGCTCCGGTGACTCTTTCTCAGGCCTGTTCCCGCGTAAGCCCACTCCCATTACCAGTCCCAGTCTGTCCAACTCCTCAAATAAGAGGATCAAGATTGAGAAGGACTTGGACATTCCCCCAGCACCCCACATCCCCTCTGAGAACGTCTACTCCCAGTGGTTGGTGGGCTATGCTGCCTCTCGCCATTTCATCAAAGACCCTTTCCTAGGCTTCACTGACTCCAGACAATCGCCCTTTGCCACTTCGTCCGAGCACTCATCTGAGAACGGCAGCCTGCGGTTCTCGACACCTCCAGGTGACCTGTTGGATGGTGGCCTGTCAGGCCGCAGCGGAACCGCCAGCGGAGGCAGCACGCCTCATCTGGGTGGAGGAGGCGGTCCAGGCCGACCGAGCTCCAAGGATGGCAGGAGGTGTGACACCTGTGAATTCTGTGGCAAGGTGTTTAAGAACTGTAGCAACCTGACGGTGCACCGGCGCAGTCACACTGGTGAGAGGCCCTACAAGTGTGAGCTGTGCAACTATGCCTGCGCCCAGAGCTCCAAGCTCACACGCCACATGAAAACACATGGCCAGCTCGGTAAGGAGGTCTACCGCTGTGACATTTGCCAAATGCCCTTCAGTGTGTACAGCACTCTGGAGAAACATATGAAAAAGTGGCATGGAGAACATTTGATGACCAATGAGGTCAAAATTGAACAAGCAGAGAGAACCTAAACCAGGTTCCATATTTCCATACTCTGCACCACACTTTGACTTTTAAAAAACAAACAAAATGGGGTAGCTGGATACTCTTTTTGTGAAATATTAATTTTGGGTTAATTTTGTGTTTTTGCCTAAGAAACTGCCAACTGAGAAAAAAGTGAAAACAGAAATCTTAACACCATTTGAAGCTGTCTAAACTGCCTCATTTGGCGTTCCTTTTTAAACAATCAGTCAGTTGAGTTTTAACATTTGTGGAGCCTTTAACTGTGCAATAATTTCTGTATTTATTGGATTTTGTATTTTGGCATGTGCAGGTACATTTTTATTTAGGCTTTTTTTTTTTTTTAAAGTTTATTTTACTTACTTTGATTTTGCTTTACTCTGTTTTTTTTTTGTTTTTTTTTTTTAAAAAAACCCACATGATATTCCTGAGAGTTTTTTAAAATGACGAAAAATCCATTTTAAGTAAACTTTTTTGGCCGCTGCTTGTAGGAAATTGTATATTAAGCTAAACGTGTGATTTGTTGAAGAGAAGCTGAACTCAATCTTCAATTTGAAAGTGCGTTAACTGAGAATGCTAGAATTAGTCTATTTTGTGTGATGACGATTACGCGGACAACAATCCTTTGGCATTGTAGCATGAACTGACTCTAAAAACATGTCAATATAATTGGATATGTAGCACTGACTGTCATATTTGACGGTAAATCTAAAAGAGGATCCCAAGGTTCATAAAGCCTCTCCTCCTGAGAACATCATTACCAGCCAGAAGAAACAGATTCTAGATAAGGCAGCTGCTGACTGGTACTTAGTACCAAGCCCTGACAACGCTACAAACACCACCCTTCCTTTCTCCTGCTTTCCCCCCCTTTCACCTCACCACGTTACCTTCATTCATACATCTACGCCTATGTATTATATTTTGCATGAAGCCATATGATCGAGGCTATATTATTTAAGGAGTAAACTGAGCATGAAGCCATGAAAGACGTGTATGCATAGAGACAGATGGAAGGATGAGACTAGAGAGTGAGCACAGGGACATCTCAGGGTGAGCTATACTACTTTTCTTTATTTACTCATTCACTCCTAAGTTGCCCTTTGGCCAAGCATTTCCATTTCATTGTGTGAAAATAATTAGGGACACTCCAATCTCCCCGGCTGCCTTCCATTGCTAACCCCCCCCCCCCAAGCTTTACCCCCGACCATATGCATTTATATTTGATGTCACTGCTTCTAATGACATTTTGTTTAAAAGGGTTAAATATGTGCATACATGGCAAGCAGACACCACCACTGTAACTAGATTTCTGCAGACAATTTTAACTCAAAATGTATTTAAAAAAAATCAACATCCCTATGCATTTTGTGCTTAAATAAATTACAATTTCTTAAAAAAAAAAACATTAGTAGTAAATTTTGACTTGTATTGTTATAGTGAGTCTATGATTGTATAAAAAATTAATCTGATGAATTAAGTCACCTCTGCTGGAATAGGAAACCTCATTTTCGAAATTTCACTGTTGGTTGTGGGACAGTTTTGTGTAGAAGAGGAAAAAAATGTATCAGTGTGTGCTTAAATAGTAAGACTACTAGTAAGACAAGCAGCATCAGTTTGCTCCATGCCTCCTCGTTATTTTTTTACAATTTCATAACTTTTCTTAAGCCCCACCCACCTAAACTGGCACTCTTTTTTTTTTGTTTTTTTTTGTTTGCTTCTTTTTTTACCTTTAAATCGGATCAGATTTGAATGCTGTCAATGTAAGCGGAACATTCGGAGCTCTTAACAACAGACCCGCACTTTATAATTTTCCGTCCGACACACACACAGAGCTGGACAGAAAAATGTACTAAAAGGGGTCTAGAGCTTGGGATCACCTGACGCTGAAGTGCCCAGGGTTGTTAGGCTAGGCTTTCCCAATGCTGGCACTATAAAAATTGAGTAAAAAAAAAAATGAATTAATTTATTTGGGACAGTTTTTGTACTGCCATTCAATTTGACATGAGTGTGCCTTGAATAATGATCTTCCTATTTATTGTCTTGACAAATGCAACAACTTTTTATGAAGCTTCAAATTGAATGAGAGAAAAAAAAAAAACAAAAACAAAAAAAAACACATTGTGACTTTAACGTGTAATCTGACATTTGAACAGAATAATTTAAATTAGTGCAAATGAAACAATGCTGAGTTTAGGTTTAGGAGTACCCAGCACAATACTGATGTGTCTGCGTGTGTATATATGTATGCATATGTACATATAAAGGCACAAACCTATATATAGATATATATCAAATTCCTCACTCATAAGGACAAGACTCTGTCCCTCAACAGAAAAATTCCAGGAGTGGTTAAAGGCCACGCAAAAGTCAAGGAAGAGACTGGACAAAAATCAGGAAATGCATAAACTAAAAAAAAAAAGAATTTAGTGCACTCCGTCTTAAAATAAGTTTACAGTATTGAAACAAGTACAAGGGTAAAATAATATTTGTGTGTATGTGTGTTTTAAACAAACAAGTATTTTTTTTTTCCAGGTTTGCTTCTAAAATTTCTCTGAATGCCGTAGTGGCGATGTGTATATTGTTTTTTTTTTTTTTTCCTTTTTATTTTGGTGAAGGGGTTTTAGTATATATATATAAATATATATGAATATATATTACATTTTTCTTGTTTACTGTAAAAGTATACCAGTATTTGTAATATTGGAGAATGCCTGGGCATTTTACAAAAATAGAAAAAGGTTGTTTTTTATTTTTTATTTTGCAGTCCAATTTAAATTGTGGGTCTCTTAAACTGTTTTTGTCACTGTAACTGTAAAAGTCTTAAGTTTTAGTAACTTTTATTCTGCCTTGGGTGTAATGAAATAAAAAAAAAAATAAATGAATTAAAAAATGACTGAGCTGTAACAAACTTGGATTTGGTGGTGGGGTGTGGGTGTGGGTGGGTGAAACGGGCGCTCCATTAGCAGTCGGAGGTTTCCTCCCATAGACCATTGGTTCGACTTTTCAGGAAAAACACAGAATCCTGACCTGTATCTAGTTTTCTTCTACTGGAATTGATTATTCTTCATGGTTTGAAATACATGTGTAGGCACTTGCTGTCTTTCCTAAAGAGCTTGTCTTTTTTAACTTGTGGGCTATGTGCATCCTTTGTGAATAGGGTACTCAGCGTACCTCTTGCTCTTATCGGGTGCAGAGGGTGGGGGGGGGGGGGGGTGACTTCATTCCAGTGACGCGATAAAACTCACAGGCTGCCATGATCTATTTTTCTTTTCATTCGGCAGGAAACACATATAACCTGATGAATTTGTACTGTTGTAATTAGTCACGTTGTACAGAAGGGGATCAAAAAGGTTGTTTGACAGCCTTTTAGTGACAAAAAAACACAAGTTGATGATGTTTTGTTTACCGCTCCATTGGTTGTACATAGTTTTCTATGACTACGCTGTTTTCATTTTGTTTGAATTTTTTTATTTGTTTGTGATTTCTAACTGGCACTGGCAGTGACTTCCCTATGTTTAGAGGGTGGGATAATGGGGGGTGGGGGGAGTTCTTCTGTTTGACCTTTGTGACCTCCATGTCAGTTTTCAGGCGTATGCCTCCCCCATTGATATTTCTCGGCATGAGAACAGAGCACAAATACAAGCTGTTACAATTCTCCATCTTCTGCCTGTTTGTCTCATTTTTGCTCCTTGCGCTCGGTCACAGGGAAAAAGACCACGGATCACAACGTTAATTCAAGCCACATTCTTTTTCATGCACTGTTAAATGACGCTTCTGGTTTTCGACGCCTGAAATCGACACACTTACAGTACGAACGGCAGACACATTTATCGCTGCTGAAAAGTGACTTCAAAAAGACACAGTCGTATAAACATGTCGGTCTAAAGGGTGCTGAGGTGATGAAGAAGAAACCCTTTTAACTCTGATACAAGCATACGCTAAACTACAGTGGCGTTTCCTATTTTCCAACAGCAGTGCGTTAACAAACAGCCACTCTTGATGTTTTCTAGCTTTTTGTTATTGGTCCAGCAGGTCCTTTAAATCCAAATCATATCAGTTCCATTTTTCATATTGCCAGCTTGCTTTTTTTTTTTTTCTTTTTTTTTTTTTTTTTTTTTACACCATGTTTGTACGACAAAAATAATAAATAATAAAGAGCACCATGGGGGAAAGAGTTGAGAAAATGTAATTTTTTTTATTTGTAACACTGTTCAAATGCAGAGGGGAGGGGCTTATTGCTGTTTGTGATGTCACTTTATTTAAACACATGAAGTGATTCTCATTGGCTGCGGTTTGTGTTACCTATGATGTGACTGAGGTGCGGCCGGTGAACCCCGTTGACCGCTTGCAGTAAACATGACATTCACACATCTGTCTACCTCTCCTTTTTTTTTTTTTTAAGCACACTGCATAAAAAATGGCTTATGAGGTTTACACTGAACAAAACGAAAACCTCAGTGCAACTTTTTGAGCTTGTGTAAAAAGAGCTCAACTACATTATATGTACTGTAAGTGTGTTTTAATTCCCTTTGAGCGTCTTTAATTTAGTCTGTTTCACTGGACTTGATTTGATTTCTAAAGCTTTAGTTTCGTTTTTTTTTTTCAGATAGCTCTGACCAGTCACGCAAACTTCACACTCATCTTATTATTGGGTTCCTGTTGCAGTGTAATCATAAGATACATTTATACACATATTATAATCACATCCTCACTCTTTTTGAGGATTATTAAAATTCGGAACATTCGGTTAAATTACTTACACGTTTAGTTTTAGATGGGTATTTCAAGTAGAGTTATGATATCTGTCTTCGTCATGTGCTTTACACTGTAACAGCACACATCATGTTTAAATTCCAAAGTAAACCTGAAACTTTAAGTGAAAACATTTCTATAGTCATCTCTCTTTTCTTTCAGATATCTGTTTTCACACGACAAAGTATTCACATATTATAAGTACTCTCTCATAATTTGTTTTTGAGGATGTAATTAACCCCCGAAAGCCATTAGTATAACATTTCTATATATTGAATTTATCCAAAAGAAATTAAATGAACTTAAATGCATCACAATGTACTCTTAAGATGATGCAACGGTGCACAAGGTCAGGTTATTTTATGTAGAGCAGTATTCTAATTCTCTTAATTATAAAATATAATTAAACCTGAAACCTTGAGTAAAACTGAATGAGAGAACACGCTCTTGACTTATCAGATATTTATGACCTGTACAATAAACCTCAAAAAACACAGAAATTTACTCTAATTCTCTTTCACTCACTCTCACTTTGTGTGGCAGTCATTAACATACTTTTATACAAATACTGTAAGTATATTTGATTTCCTTTTGAGGATAACGTGGATAATTAATTCTGAAACCTTCTGAGAAAACATTTGCAGCCCTTCAGTTTATTCAGCTCATTTAAAACCACGGCGAACACAATTGTCATCCACAATAGCTACAGTTCGTCTCGTTCTCTGCTCTGATTGACACGTCTCGTCAGAAAGAGCGCACCACTTCAGAGGTGGCGCTGCTACTTGTTAAAATGTTGAACCTCGCCATCAATCAGTGGGGCTCAATATTTTTCAAAGACCCCAGTGAATAAATGGCAAGTCAGGGTAATTAAATCTGATTCAATAGAAACACAGTACGTCTTTGGTCAGCTTGAAGTGTGGCTTGTCTATGAGAACAACACGAAACAAACAAGAGGAGATGGTATCGTGTTTTTTTTTTTTAAAAACACCGATTCTTTGCATTAAAACGCTTCCTTGAGTTTTTGAGGTCACGATCTCACCTCCTGCTTCAACATATTTTTCTCTGTCTTATTTTCATTTAATTTTATCTTTCCATTTCCACAGCAGAGGGAGGGGGGAGAAAAAAAAGTAAAAAATTCAGACTCACAATTAGTCCGAGGGAGGCAGGAGTGCAGAGTCGGACGGACCGGGGCGAGTTGTGATTTGGCTTGAGTTTCAAGGCAAATGGGTAATTAAGGCTTTTCCCTGGCCGGCCTGCACTTTGAAGTCCCCTACAGGGGGGATTATCCCAGCCAAGAGAAAGAAAGTGAGAGCAAAGTAATGAGACCAAATAAGAAGGGAGAAATTGAGAAAGCAAGGAGTAAAGCTGTGCTGAAAAAGAGATTAAAATAGCACAACTAATACATTTTAAAATCTCAAAATCACTGATGGACAGTGGTGGTGGATTTACATCAGAGGTATAAACAAATCTCTGTGGGGCAAAAGTGAGATAAAGGTGACGTTAACATCCCTTTTTGCTTACAATTATGTTCGGTATCACATTATCACAAACAAAGGACATTAGTGATGACGGCTGAGAGGGGCAAGGATCTTAAAAACTGTAGAGGAAGACAATGAAAGAGCTGGACATTTTTTATTTTAATTAAGGAATGTGTCTTTGCTCCTTTGATTCATGGCTGCCACGGCTCTGCATTGTGACAGGATGGGATGAGGATGTTGCCCTCTCTGCCACCACTTCCTCATTATTAGCCCTGCAACCTGCTTTTATTTCCACTACCTTAAAAGAGTGTGTGATTGGTGGTGGGGGGTGGGGTGTGTGTGGGGGGGTTGGATTAAGTCAGACAGACACCTCTGGTTATTCAGAGGTATGGAATTATTTCAAGACCCTGACTGGCTGTCAGCGCTCGCTGCGCCTCCTCCCCTCCTCATTAAAAAAAAAGCAACTTCAAATGACTTAAGCCGCTGGTCGTCAGCGCCAAAGCCACACTGTTGACAGGTACAGTAGGGTCTTAAGCCTTCAAGATCAACGCTGCTATTCTCCCTGACAAAATCCCCCTGCGGGTCTCCTCCCCGACTGGATGGCAGAGGAATGAGGGAGGGGAAGAAGGGGGTGGAGGGACAGGGAGGCTGCGGAAGAGAAAGAGGGGTCAGACGAAGAGGTGTCGCAGTGTCAGGAGGGAGCGACCAAACTGGGGAGAAGGGAAAGGGCCAGGCGTTTAATTACGGCAGAGGTTTCACGGCCAATCAGGGAGGAGTCCCTCGATGAGGCTGGTAATTATTAACATTATCATTCACCAGCCATGTCCCTGTCCAATTGATTGGCATGCCTGTTTCATGGCTCTTTCCAAAAAGCAGCAGTGCTATCACGCTCCTCTGTCTCTGCTTCCCTTCCACTGTCAATTTCCCCGACAAATGAATCCTCATCAGAGTTTTACTGGGGCTCAATTTGATCCCCGACTGCAGCGCTGCAGACAAATAAGAGGAAGAACTGGCACTGCCTCCTCCTCAGATCCTAAATGAAGGAAAACAAGGTAACTGATTGTTAGCTAAATGCTCCATACATGTAGTGACTTGACTCGACGTGTTGATACAGCCCTTTGTTTCCTTTATATTTGCATATTGTTCCACCACAAAGCTTTGTGATGCAGTTTGTGAAATAAATACATCTCGGTGACAAAGCAAAAGCCATCGATTTATTTCAACTCACAATCGCAGCCACTTAGACAATTACACAGATGTAGTTTGTTATTATCTGAATGAATCAAAGCTTTCATATCTGGGAGAAAACAAGCAAAACAATAAAGAAAAAGCTAAATACGATGGTGATGGCTGCTCTGCGACAAACTTGAGATTGTGGCATCTTATGTGTTTTATTCCCGTTTTTATGCGGGCGCAGTGACAAGCAGGGTGAGTTCTTTAAGAAGCTAAAGAGACAGAGAGAAAGAGGGAGAAAGAGGGAAGTAGTGCCTTAGCGGTGGAAGTACTGAAGGCGCTGTAAGAGGTGCGTGGCGTCTTTTTGATATTCAGATTCGCCTGCCTACACACGGCATTATGACACATTTGGATGATCGCATTGTAGGATTAACGGGCCTGCCTTGTCATTTTCAACAACAATGCCACGATTTAGGGATGCTATTTCTCACACGGCGCTCCGCATTAACGCCCGGCCCAAAGATTTACATAAATCTTTGTCTTAAGATGAAAGCGGAGTGGGGCTTGAGACAATGAAGTTAAGCTTTGGAAATAGGAGAGAGGAGAGAGGAAGGAGAGCCGTCACCGGGTGTTGGTGGTGGAGGGATGAAGAGATGGAGGGAAGGGAGGGAGGAAAGTTTGAGGATAAATCAACCAGTAGTCATGCTGATTTGAAGAAACACGAAACACTGCAACACCCCCCCACACACACACACACGCACACACACATCCGATGTTGGCGTCCATATGGTAGAAATAATTAAAAAAAGAGAAGAAAATAGGGAAGGAGGAGGGACATTTGCATCCCTGTATCTAAGAGGAGTTGTGGTGGAGGTTAGACAAATGGAGGTGAAGGTGACGAATGCATCTGTGATTTAGTGTTGCACTGCTGAATGAAAAGCGTCCTCGTGTTCGTAGAAACTCTGGCTTTCTAACCCCCCCCCCCTCCTTCCCCATTCCTTTTCAGCCTCTTTCTCACTCTCTGTCCTCTAATCTCCTGGCCTGCAGCAGTCATTGGGAAAAGTGCCCTAGATTGTTGCGCCTCCCCCTTCGCCTTGATTGGATTCATCCTGGCTGATTGGGAATCTGCTTACATTAAAGCCAGGGAGAAAAAAGATAGGATCAGATAGATCTGACCACTGAAGGCGATTTTTTTTTTGCTTTTTGCTTTTTTCTTTTTCTTTTTTTTTTTTGCTTTGAAATAGAGAGGAGGTTACGGGGGGGAAAACTGAGATTATAGGCCAAGTGAGGCAGTGAGAGAGAGGTGAAGCATGAGTGACACTATCAGTAGCATTATCACTCAGCTCCAGCCTTGTTTCATAGCCTTTATTTCACACACTGGCCATGATTATAGAAATGAAGCCTTCCAGCAAGGAGAAAGCAGCGTGTCAAACCATGATAGTTGAAACTCTGTCATGTGATTTAATGCTCTGTGAATTTACAAATCATACAATACATATTTATACTTTTTATTATGACTAAATATATCTAAGTCACAATGTAGGTTAAGAAAAGGCCCTTTCAGCATAATAAAAACATGGCCCCAGCCTTCTAAAAGAATCTGCCTCATATTTTCCTTACATTTGGTGTCAATAGTGATAGTAATAGTCAATCAAATTTACACCTGATCATATTTGTACATTAACTTTGCATGTTTGTTACCTAACATGCTGTGTTGCATAGCAACTCCGGCATGATTAAGATACTGTACATATATGGTTTAGCTTTGGAGCAGATGGTTTAGGTGCCTGTATATGTTACCTGTCTTCAGCGGTTTGAAACCAAAGTGCACCTCCTTGTATTAAGCCCTGTTCACACAAGAGTAGTATTATCTGTGGACCTCTGGTCATTTGTAATAATTGGGGAAGTTGTTGTTATGTCTGTATTTCGTAAAGTAAAAATTCCACAGCAAATGACCTACCTTATTTCGGCAAACGCCATAGTCCTGTGATAATATTAATCCCATGCAAATCGACATCTCTGTGATTTGGGGTGATTTGCAAGGTTTTTTTTTTTTTAATTCAGCCTATTTCCAGGTCGAGAATTATGGAGGCTGCGCTGGCAATTACAAATGAACGTTTTAAAAGCGTTTTGGGTGCAAATTTAGGGGGCTCGTGTCATGACACAGAGACCCATTCACAGAGAGAGAGAGCAAATCAAATCCTTCAGAACAGTGAAATCTCAAAAGGTGATCAGAAGGATGACATGCATGGCAGCATGGAACATTTTTCCATCTCTTAACAGGATCAACAGTTTTCTGTAAGTGGTAGCCTATTAGTAGTGAGCCTTGACACCATATCTGGGGATAATGTCTGTAAATTTGAATAAAACACAGTCTTTGCTTACCCTGTGTGAATACACCACAAAAGACATGCGGGGGGTTAATTTCTAAATCACCGGAGGTCCCCAAGTCGTACTAGTACTGTGCGAGTATGGCTTCAGGCTGCATTAGTTCAAACTACTATACTGTCGCTCTGCCAATAAAGTAACAATCATTTGAGCGATATTCAGTGTTGTGTGGTTTATGTCAAGTCTTTCACAGCCTCTAGACTCTGAACATTTACTATGAATAATGAATTCTTTTCACCGCCACGTCCGTCAACACGTCCGTGTCTGTGTTGGAACTGGGGTTTCTCCGTCCAGCAACGCGCGTAAAGCTAATCTGACAACAATCAGACAGGCAGCAGTGGCATAAAAGTAGGCATGGGTTCTCCTTTCACACGAGCTTTTCTTTCTTCAAACGACTGTTTCTGTCACTTTCCGGCAAACAAATGCAACACTGATGAATGTCTTCCAGGAGACATTGTCTGAAATTGTGCGCTGTTATCTCTGTTTTAAAGTTTATTGCATTTCGCCTGTAACTACGACAGCCGGCCTTTCACCTCCAGCTTGAAGTGTGGCTCTTTATACAAGTATAAACATACATTTTGAGCACAGCCATGCTTTTACAGTAGAACTAACTTCATTCACATAAAAGCACACTGTCAAATAAACTCCAGTGGCTGTGAGAACCAGGTCAGACCTGTATACTTTTTTGTATTTTTTTTTTTTTTAATTTTCCTTGTTGTCTTAATAAATTCAACGTCATGTTCATTTTCACTGCACTACTACCACAGAGTCACATCAGAAACATTTTTACTTTCAATTATTTATGCTATAGCAAAGTGTAGAAGCTTAAAGTATCTACAATGTATAATGAACTCTGAATTAATTTGTATAAAAATGCACAAATGCACAGAAAAATGGTGCTGTGGAAATGGACACTATGCTGAATTTACCATGTGAGGTGTTGTTTTTGTTGGCTACAGGTTTGTGTAATTCGGAAAAAGAAAATCTGAATTGATGTCTGTTTGTTGTCTACATACCTAGTGTGTTATAATATAGCCAGGAGGCAAAGAGCTCTAAAGTGAAGCCAGTACAGTAGTATCTTAAAGTGCAATACTCCCAATGGCCACTAGATGCTGGCACCAAAAAAAGCCTGGTCCCTATAGACTCACATTGAACTTCTCTCTCAAAATACAATGCAACAAAATACAGTGGTGGTCCAACTTTAAATTATTCTTCCATTAATTGCATTGATGTCTGCCCTGTTGGACTTTCTGAGCTTCTTTTTACTGAATAAAACACATTTTTGCCCTGACAATCAGCTCTACTGTAGACAAGACAAGACCATCAAATGACTTGTTATGCAAATGTTTGAAGTTTACAGTTCAGCATTAGCTCACCCATAACCCCTCATGTTCCCTCAACTCTGCCCTTTTGTCCAAACATGGTCACTTCTGGCTCCAAAATGGCGACAGCCAAAACACAAACTCCAGGCTTCACTGGGAGACGACACGGTAGCTCCATCCATTTCTTCTATACAGTCTATGGTCAAAACCTCAACTCTTTTCATTGAAGCTTTAAAGCTTCAATAGGCAGAAATCAGACCACCAGAATCAAAAAAACACCCGTCCTCCTGCAGTTCTGCCCTCTCTGACTTAAGCGTAGTACATATGTGTATATAAAGATGGATGATGCTACTTAAGTGAAGGCAAAGTTTCACAGGTAGAGAAGCTGCTATGTTGACGCACTAAAGACATCTTCCATGGAGTCTTGACAGTGATTGGTCCTTACAGCTGTCAATCATGCATTTTCATTTCCTCCTCTGTGAAAAAAAAAACCTGTGATTGGTGAGGAGGTGGAGAAGTCTACTTTCCTCTCAGATCACTTGAATTGCAATGTGTTGAAAGGTTATTACGGCCCAGTGATGCCAGAGAATATTACCTACTGAAGCTTTAAGTAATTTTGTCATCAAGCAGTGCTGATCTGTTTTTGAATAATAAAAGTAAGAGTCAGGGGTGGACTGAAAAAAACACAGAAATGTCCTGGTGCTCCCTATGGGCTGTCACCACGTGGTACGTGTCATTTATGTTTTTTAGAATGCATCTTGTATGTACTGTATGTATAACATGCCTACACACAAACACGCATGCACACACCTTCTCATGTCAGCTGTCACCCTCCTCAATTCTTTCTTCAGCCCTGTCTGTCTTTTAGATTGCTTCTTTCTATCATTCTGCATTATTTCTCTCTCTCCTCTGTCTCTCCTTATCTATCTCGCCCATCTCCATCCTTCCCGCCTCCGTCCCACTACAGACGACTTCTCCCCCCTTCATACCCTGCTTCTACGCCAGGCCTGTCACCTACACCCCATTTCCTCTTTGCATCCACCCACCTCCACCTCCACCTCCTGCCTTTTGCTGGTAATAAAATAAACTAATGGAGTTGGAGTGACGTCCCACCTTGAACCAGCGGGGAGGTTATTTACATCAGGAGGGGGGTTTGAGTGCGTTAGGGGGGGTGGGTGCAAAGATGGCGATTGGCCGCCTCGATCAGTCAGCCATGACAGGCCGCGCGAGGCTCATCAGATAACAGAGAGCGAGAGAGATACTGCGGAAGCTGAGGAAAATAGGGAGAAGATCATGTTTTGGAGTTGTCTTTTCTTGTCTGTCCTCCTTTCATACAGTATGTTTTCGCCTCCTTTCTGTTTCTTTCCATTCCTTTCCTATTTCTACTCTTATCATGTGTTCCTTCATTCCTTTCCTTTCTTCTTACCACCTTGTTTGCCTTTATCACCTTTTGACCGATCCTGTCTCCTTTTCACGCCTTTACCTTTTCTCTTGTTACTGCCACTTTGTTCTGGCCTTTCCTTTCCCTCCCTACTGTCTCCTCCTCTCATCACCTTTCCTTTCCTTTCTGCTCATTTCTGCACATCAGCCTTCCAGTTTTCTTTTCTTTTCTTTTGTTTTCTTTGTATTAACGATTTACTTGCAGTGATTTATGCAGTCTCTAGTTCCTTTCCTTTCCTTTCCTTTCCTTTCCTTTCCTTTCCTTTCCTTTCCTTTAACAATCATGATACAGTAATGTGTCCAGGCAGATAGCGTCTGCTTTAACCAACAGAGATGATTGCTTTTGGGTGACTTGTTCCTCCTGCAGTAATTAAGACAGAATAGCTTCTAGCCTTCTCCTGCAGAGATTTACCCATGCCACTCCCTAATAAAACACACACACACACACACATAAAAAACTGAGAGTGAAAAAGGAAATAACGATGAGAAAGAGGCCCCATAAAGCTGATTTACCTTCCAGAATACCAAACACAAATATCTCTACAGAAAAAATAAGCTGCGACTTTTAAATATTTTACCTGCATTTCTGCAGCTCCAGGCTGGATAGTGCAGCGAGAGCGAGCGCGTCTGCATTTAGAAGACTGAGGAGAAGTGAAAGAGAGGGAGAAAGAACATAGCGTATGAATCACTTTAAATGTGAGCAGAGGTTTCAAAAGGTCCTTTCTCATGTTTTTTCTCAGGGTCCAGACCTTTGAGCTTCTGGAGCTGAGCTTTGCAGAACACACCACATTACTCACACACATTTACCCTGTTGTGCTCTGTATAGTGACTTAGAGATTTCCTCTGAGCTCGATGATTCTGCTGCTCCAAATTCAACATTTTGATGGACTTTACATGTGGAAGAGGTCCATGTAGACAATTATAATCAATCAAGTAAAGCATATCCAAATGTGTTTGCATGTCTGATTGGGTCTAAATATCACAATTGATATGAATGTGCAAAGTGAAAACAAATGGTGCAGGCCAGCTCTGTAAACACACACAGACATAATTTTTTCCTTGTGGGCTTCATCAGCAGCCATGTTTATTTGTGAACTGATAGGACAATATGAAAGGCTGTACAAAGGCCTTAGCCTGCCAGCTGGACACATACAGTATGCACACACACAGACACACAAATACATGCAAACACACACACACACACACACACAATACATGCTACTGTCTTCCCAATTCCCGTCTTTAATGCCAGCCAAGCCCCCGTGGCAAAACACACACATACACACAAACACTGACATGCATCACAGGCGTGCAAAGCATTTTATATGTGTTTGTGTGTATGTGCGCACATGTTCATTAGTGTTTATGGTGAAGGGATTAGTGTGTATTTGATTGGTGTTACAGCACGTTTGTGTGCTGCACAGACAGACAGACAGACATGCAGGCAGACAGATGGAGCTGGAGGGGTATCAAGGTCGTACATCTCTGTTCATTAGGATCATACTGGCTTTGCTTTTTCGCTCTTCGTATTATGTTCCATTATAGCAGAATCATTTTTGCCCTCACTGGTTGTCACATAAAAAGGCGTCTTTGTGACCCTTTAATGTACACATCCCCTATAATGTTTAGTCTTCCCTAAGGAGCAGTAGCGCCTTCGTGGATTGTAATGTAACTAGTGTGGCATTGTTATAGAGTCACAATATCTTTTAGTGAGACAGCCATATTGGATGGATGGGTTCAGAAAAACCCTGTTTCTGCTACAGGACTTTTCCCTGAGAAACAGGGACTTTGTGAAGCACTTAGATCCCATGCCTGGCTTTTCATGCTTCTGTCAAAACTGTTTAAAATCTTTCCAGCCAAGTTTAAATTAAATCTTCAGTTTAACACTACAGAAGTTTCTCACTTGTAGTTTTGGGAACTTCAGCGGCAGAGTCCCTCGTCGGTGGCTAAAGTACTCTGGTATCAACACAAGCTCGGACATTTCTCAAAAACGACAGTGCTAAATGACAACGGGGGTTGAATGAGAGAGGGGAGGCTGGGGTGATCAAGTTTGACACTAAATGAGAGCGAGCGAGAGCAGAGACTGTTCTATGACAAAAACAAAAACACAGAGAAAATTCTAGCCCAGTTCTTCAGATAGAGTTTAGTTCCTGAGAAAAGTCCTTTTGCTACTAAAGTTCTTGAACATTTTGGTGGGATTGCAGCTCCTGTTGTTTGTTGTTTTAACCATAACCATAGCCATGACATTCTTCTCAAGTACAACCTTAATCATTTTTTCACAATTGAAATCTACATTCTTTCCCTAAACTTGTCCAGACCCAGCCAGCTTTTAACCAGCGGCCGACTGGAAACTATTTTTTTTGTAGCAGTTTTCTGAAAGTGTCCCAGACTGAAAGAAAATGTGTGACTTTTTGTGTTTTTCCAACAGTAAATATTTGTTAATATTTTGTCTTTTAGTGTGGATGTATTGCTGCAGTCTGTACATACAACACTATCAATGAGGGGCAGACAGAAGAACTTACACAGTGTCTTTTACCATATTCTTTTACATAATGCTAAAAACAACACTGATTCGTGTGATGCTAAGCTAATTGGCCTAATGAGGGCGCTCTGATTAAATGTCACGATTTTTAACGCAAATGTGATCTCAGGCACTTCTGCTTAGATTTCGATGAAACCAGGAGTGATGGTATATTTTAACACAACGCTCTGACGTTGCAGACATTGCACTGATTGGCCTGGCAGGGGGTTCCTTAATTAAAGGTCAAAATTTCAAACTTTGAAAGGCCACAAACTCTACTCAAGTGGTCCGGTTTGGATGAACTTGCATCTTGATTGGTCCATGGGGGGGGGGGCCCTGCATCATCTAGGGCAATGAGAGTCTTTAAACTGCACATTGTTTTATGGGTGCTTCTAACGTCCATTAATTGTAATAAAATAAACATAAGAGACTTATTTTATCTTAACAATTCATTCATTCAACATCCTTATGAATTTACTCTAGAAAGTGTCTATGGTTATTTTGTACATAGAGGCAGTAAAAATCCCACCGACTTTGCAGGCTTGCAGAAACACAGCAGTGTGTTGACCTATGAGACAAAGAGCGATGGTTATTTCCCCAACGAGATAAGAGAACCTGTGGATTACACAACGTGTTCCTAATCCACTTCACCTGCTCGGCCACAAAGACATACAGAGAGACAGAGAGATTTTCACTCCCACTATCAATGGGTAATCCCTATCACGAGATATCCACTGCATCTCAGCTGTGTGACAGAGTATGAAAGGTGCCTTTATCCACAACAAACCACTCTGCTGGCAAACATGTACATGCATGTAGATAGGTTATATGAATCGAAATCACGTAACGTATGAGATTATGTGGCGGGAGTTAGTGTCAGATAAGACTTTAAAGACAACAAACATTAAGACATGTCAAAGGAAAATAGTGTTATCAGCTGCCGGACAATGGTAAAAGGCAAAACGTGGTGGAACAGCAGCCTGAGAGGAGTGGATTTATCAAACAAGTGTTATATCAGTTATACAACAGCTACCCAAAGTTTGCCAAGAGTAATATACCAGAACATGTAGGACTGCAGCAAAAGAGTGCTCTCGAATTTAGTTCATGTTCTTTTTTGAGTTCATTGCTTGTGATTTTTTCCCCTTTCTTTCTTTTAAACTGGTGTCTGCAGCCTATTGCATGTTCTTGCAGTAGCAAGGCATCTACAAGCAGAGCCAAGGTTGAAATATTGTAAATGTATTACACTCCTAGAAAGGATGTGTTAAAACTGTCACAAACCATGTTTAATTCTTACACATCTATGGCTGAGGTTTGGGACAATGCCTGTTGTGTTAATTTTGACACATTCAGGACACATTAAATACAAATCTATGTAAACATATGTAATATTAACACCATGGATATAAAAGGATAGATAGGAAATCTCCATTACAAAGCATTGCATAAGTTGTTCCAGTCGCCTCCATGTTGCCAAGGGGCAACTGTGCACTGAGACCTACATAAACAAGCATGTCAGATTCTTCATCATTAGGCTGATTATGAGACGATCAACGGTTTTGACAGAACTTAAATGATGTACAGATAAAACCATTTCAGTCCACACAACATTATGTGTGAAATGTAAATGAATCATCACGTTTTTTACAACACAAATGTCTCCAACACAAATAGTTGGAGCCTAAGGTGAGGTACACCCGATGAAAACCACAAGCCAAAATGGTTTAACATTAGTAAAGTTGTTCTATATACTACAAGCGCCGTAGTAGGTAAGGTTTTGCCAGAAACTCCGACTTTGTTTCTACAAGAAGGCGGGGGCACACCCTGGACAGTTCACCAGTAAATCACGGGGACAGAGTGTATTGTCGCATGTAGGGCAATTTATAGTGACCAAGTAATCTATTAAGATGCATGTCTTTGGACTGAAGATCTGGAGAGAACCCACACAGACATAGAGAGAACATGCAAACCCAGGCTTTAAACCTGGGGTCTTCTTGCTGTGAGCGCTAACCATTCAGCCACTGTGCTGCCCTTTACTTTTTGACAACAAACCATTTTTTTAAACCGGCCATTTATTATCATGATACATCAAAAAATACAATTCAAGATTACTATTCAAGTTTGCTGTCACTGTGTCGCAAGCAGCCATTATGGGTGATCAAGTAAAAAAGGGCAGATGTGATGAAATGCCAATAGCTGGAAAATGGCCTTCAGCAAGAAGTTTACAAAATGGGCCAAAGCACAGTCCATGTGGCTGATTTTTGCCATGACAAACCCATAAATGACCAGTGTTCATAGGATACTGCACCTCCGACAACAACTGCCTAGGTTGTGTGGCAAGTTAATGCTCGCTTATACTAACATACAAGTCTATTTTATCCACTGACAGCTGGTCATATTGATCACAGTTTTGTTCATCGAGTGAATAGGACATGTTTTTATATGATATATAAGGTGATGACTGTTAACGTTGTGTCTCTGGTGAAAAAAAAAAAAAACTGGCAATAGCAACTATACAAATACATACTATTCTTCCACTGTGGCTTTTTATTCTCACTGTCATATACTGATGTGTTTTTCATCTGCAGTGTCTCCGGAAGATGACGAGAGCCTTCTAATTAGTTGCTAATTTACAAGCGAATGGATCTGCATCCAGGAGGTTAATGCTGCCTGATTCCACAGGAAATAACTGGCCCGGCTCCAAACAGGAGCGCTGGCCGAGGCATTGCATCTTCCCTCCCCAAGGAGAAGCGGTAACATTAGTAATTACCTCCTGGACCACGGGGCCAGATATCTGTCCACCTTTTTATGAAGTCCACAAATTGAGGTCAGACGGGGAGGGAGAAACGCTGCAAGGTGTACACCACTGGTTACAGGGAGTTTTATTGTTGAAAATGCAGATGCGCCGAGTAAATGTCCTCAATTAAAATATTTCGTTTCAATCTCTCTCTCTTTCTGTCTCTGTTTATAATCTTGGATATATTTGTTATGAAAAGGTGAAACTGCTGCAATTATCCAGGAAAGGCCTGAGGGTTGGAGACGGGTGACAGGATCGCTTGGCCTGATGGGAAAGAATGAACAGGCACATAAGAAATCCAGTTTTGTAACTTCTATTGCTTCAAGGTTGACTGTCTGCATTGACTCACATGCTCTGGGAAAAAAAAACAACCTGCAATCAAGACAACACAACATCTTTCTTTCTGCCCAGCTAACACCTACCAGCTTCCAAAGCAACAATCCTTCGGTCTCGCTTTACACGAAGATTTAAAAAAAAATGTAAAAATCCCTGCTCGTTCCCCCTGAAAGCTGTAATCAATGGTTTGCTCCTGAGGGCACTGAATGCATGGGGTTAGACCAAAATGACAGGCTTGAATAAAACCAGAGAGGTCTTCAACACAGTGCTGAGCTGCTTCATCCTGCAGCAACCGGGACTACATGTGGCTACTAAACAGATTCTTGTTGGCACCCAGCCAGGACCGGAGGATATACTAATAGAGAACATTGTGTGCAGACATGATCTGCAGGTATCGGCAAGCAAAATTTAAAGCTTCGGCCTTTACATTTCACAAGTGTTTGATGGCATGATACAATAAGAACGTACCATTTGGAGCCATGTACGAATGATCAGTGCTCTTAATTAAGCCTTTAAAAAGCACAGTTGCCTGCCTGGTAGGGAGAAAAATGCCTCTTTAACATCAATTTTCAATGTTGGTCAACTTTTACATACAGATTTTTATTGTTAACCAATAACAAACTCAACAGTGCTGACTTTTGGCAGAGCAAAGCCAAATGTTTAAGAACCTACGTACACACTCATTTAGCTGGTGCCGCTCACAAAGGACATATGCATCCAAAGTAAATACAGTTTAAAAACAACTAGAAATATCGATGACAAGATGAGTAAACTAATTTTTTTTTCAATGAATGTATGTTTAAGTAGTGTTTCTTATCTGGATGATTCAAAGTGGGACGATGCCTCCGTACCCGCTGACCTGCCACGACTGTCCCAAACAAACTCAAGCTGATTTGTTAAAAAAAAACACGCAAAGACATGTGTTAGACACCTGAAAGGGCCTCGTGGAATTTATTTTATTTGGTGCAGTTCATTAATCAAGTGTTAGCTACACAATTAGGGTCATCTCTGTTCAGGTCAGCAGTTCCTACACTCTGCTGAGGCATGCTTTCTGAATCTGGAGATCCTACCAATGTGCTAGACACAGAAAAAAGTATTAAAGGAAAACCATAAATTACTACATCTCAAACTTACACGAACCCGCAGTTCAGTCTCATCAGATGCGTTTTTAGTAATGAGTGTTGATTTGAATGGCGCCAAAAGCAGCGAAGTGGCATTGGTAACACAAATGACAAATGTCGCAAATACAGTTTTACATGACCGGTTCGGTGGAAAACCATCAATTCTGGCAATAGCCTTATGCGGCTTTTCCACTGCCGGTATGTGCTCGACTTGCTTTGACGAGGCACAGCTTTTTTTTGGTGTTTCTACTGTGTGACACCAGGGACCACCAGGGACCACCAGGGACTATTTCTAGTAAGAATCACCTCCTCTGAAGTTCCAAGGGAGCCCAGGCCATACAAAAATGTGATGTAAAACCATGCAGATCACAGCTTGGTTTATCCAGAATCGTCACTGCGCCATATGTGTTTCATCATGTTCAAATTTTTGAGTAGGCTCTATCTTGATAAATCGACCACAGATTTAAAGTGTAAACAACTATATTCTCGCCTAAAAAAATCTCAATATACCATTTCAGTGCAGGACCCATACCGTTATAATTTATCGTAAATATAGGCTTTGTATAAAAACAATATTTACCGTATTTTACAGTTGCTCTTACATGCACTGTATGTGGTATAATTGTGCCTATGTGTGGAGCCTCAGTAGTGTGCATTTGCCCCAAACCGCTGATTGTATTAGATAAGCAAACCTCCCTTCTCTTAGCAGCCTCACATATAGCAGAAACCTGTCCTTGTATGTTTAATACATATTATTTAGTGATAACGTCTTTCTTGCCTTTCATTGTCTGAGCAGTAAATTATCATTACATATTTTCCACTCTCACTCTTTCTCTCTCCCTCCCCTTGCCTCTGCTCGCTGATAAGTTGACCTTTAGGAAATCTGGGCTGGTGATCAGATTTAGCGCTTATTGCAATATTCCTGTGTAGCAAGATTAAAAGAAAAAGGGCAGTTTGGTGAATGCTTTGTGGTATTTGTACATACTGCATGCTATCAGACGAAAAGTTCCCTTAAGCCTCTTCCTCTTCCTCTCACTGACCCCACGTCTCTCGCTCTTTCTCTCTCTGTTTCTATTTCATAGAGAGTGCTGCATGCCATGAGGTCTGGTTTTAACCGTCGCATTCCAGCCCAACAAGACCAGACAGTTTTCAGGTTGATTTAAGGGCAGCTTTCTTTTCTGAAGGGGAAATAGTTTGACGACAGCTCTGGCCAATTTGCCAGAATCATCTCTTTCTTCTTTTATCATGTGTCAGCGCTAAACTACGGAAGTCCAAGCTTGCCCACATTAAAATGAAATCATTTTAATGAGGTGATAAAATGTCCAAATCATAACGAAAAAACTTTAACAGTGCAAAAGAATCTGTAACGGTAATAAAATGGAGTTTAGTATGTAAGACTATGATTAAGTCATAGAATAATTAAATTATGAAATGTATCAATGTTTTACTGTGAAAAAAAATCATTTGAAGATTTTTATTTTCTTGTTCCTAGTTGAACAAGTGTATAGCATCTGATTGGCTGCAATGAACCAATCAGAAGGCTCCAACCCTCCGCTCTGGTTTCTGAACACTAATACTGCTCTGAATGGAGGTTCATTAAAGCTTTACTTTCCTTGCAATTTCTGGTTAATTTCCAGGGAACTATGAGAAAATTTCCTTGAAAGAATTATGTAAATGAGAACTAATTATTACTAAAAGGGAGACACTGGTAAACTGGTACTCCTCTGGTAAATTACTTCCAATTAACAGCCCTTTTTCCTGAAGACAGTTTCCCATGTCACAGTTGAAAAACCACTGGCGGACGCAATAAAAAGAATAATGGCCAGCATACTGTACAATTCAACATGCACTAAGCAGACAATTATTATTATTTTTTTATTTTAAGCTCCACTGCCCTCATTGACATACTTTACCATACTGTGACCGCAAAGTTAACGCGACGTGTCTCACAGGTCTTAACAAAAAACAAGAAAAAAGGAAAAAAGAATTTTACCCTTTAGTCATCTGCTCTTTTCATGGGTTAGGGTTGAGCTTATCCCAGAACAAGTGTAAGACCATTATGTATGTATTAGTCTTCATTTGAAAGGGAACATCTCTTGAAAGGGAAGTTTCATGTGGTTAAAACACAACCTATACAGTACGTCAGTGTAAACATGGCTCAAACATAACTCTAAAATTGGCTACCGGTGGGCTGGTGGATGTTAAGAGGTTAAATAATTCTTTTTATTAATTGTATGTCTGTTGTATTAAACTACATTAGGTTAAATAAAAGTTACATGGTTTTAAACGGAACACAAAAACAGAAAATCTAATTTGACTTTTAAAAAATAGTTTTGTTTAATACTGGTAGTTTGGGACTCCATACTTGACTTCTTCATGTTGCTGTTAAAATAATTTGCGAGCATCGCTGATCAATTTGTATAGAACATATAGTTTTTGAATACATTTCTACAATGCATGACTGATGAGGGTCAAGTGTAGCCGACTTCAATGACGAGAAGCTCTCACAAAGGGAGCCAAAATTCTTCATGCGGCTGTTATTTCATGTTTCGCCAGTAAATTAAAAGAACATACAAATCTCTAGTGCTAGTCCACTGGGATCTTTAGTCCAGCTCCCAGTTTTCCCCTTATATTCCATTCCCTGGTGCACAGTGGGTTAAAATCTATGTGTCTGATATTGAAATCGGAGAAGGTCGCCCTGCAGTGGTCCAGCTTATCTGAGAGCTGTTCTATTCAAAAGAGGCCACGGAGATGAGAGAGGTCAGAGCAACCCATATATTGGAAAAGAGGTTTACTCGCATCCACCATTAGTCTCTCTAATAAAACGCTTCCCCCCTTCTCTTCTCTTTCTATTAATATTCAGCACGGCCGGCCGGAGTCTTTTCCCTGACTCAGACCATCCCACTATACACTGGGGCCTCTGATCTGTCTCTCATAATTAGACTGATAAATAGGCCTCCTCTTCTCTTCCTCCTCTCATCTTTTTTCCTCTTCTTCCTCACTTCCTATGCGTTTCCGTTCTCTTCTCATCATCTTCTTGCACATGTGCTTTTCGTTCCCTTCTTATTCCCCCACTTCTGAAGGGGTGAGATCGCTCTCGTGTTCATTGTCACGTTAAGGTTTGAACATTTGATGAGTTGAAAACACAGATTAGCGGCCCGGAAAACCTGAGGGGGTGCTAGATTCATCATGCTAATTCGCGCAGTTCAGTTTAACACAACAGGTACTGTTATGTGCAAATTGACAGCCCAGGCAAAGAATTCTGTGCTCAAATTGAAAGCATGCCTGTTAGCAAGAGGTTGACACTGCAGCGATAATGCTGGCAGAACAAAATGTCAAAATCCAAATGACAGTGTATTTACTTAAAAAAAAAAGAAGAAAAGAAATAAAAAATTGGTGTAGCATCTTTGGCTTTGGCTGTGGGACAGTTACTGTCTCTTAGCAATGCTGGTCTGGTTAGATCCTATTTAGCTTACGTTGTAAAAGCAAATGTTAGCCAGGAATTATCCACTACCCAGAAGTTGCTTTCAACACTAATGGATAGCTCTTCAAAGTTTTGGACAGCTACCTAACGAGACAACAGAGTGAGTCTTGACAGAGTAAAAGCAAAAGCTTTGAACTGAATGTGAAAAGCTTATACAGCACTATTACAAAAAGAGAAGGAGAATCACAGGCTAAGACTTGAAAGACTAAATGGCAGCACTTAATAGTAACCATGACTGTAGAGTGAATACATGACCTTCTTTATTGTCGGCCACTGAGCCACCTTTGACCTGATTCTTAACTTTACTTGCTTTACAATTTGCTGGCGCACTGGTGCTGTCAGTTAACGTAGCAGACGGGTAAATGTGTGGTACAATGTTAAACGTGCAACTGAAACAGAGGACTGCACAGAGCCCTCTTGTTGGCTAAGGGGGCCTTAGCCGCAGCCTCTTAAATCGTTTTTGCCTTGGGCACTTGGGCTCTTCCACTGTTTTTATAAGATTATTCGATGCTGTTACAGTTTGATGGAATCTGTTTTTCATCCAGTGAAAACTGGTTTGATCAGGTCTCAAAATCTCTGATGCAGTGTAGTTGGAAGATGTGTGTAACGGAGGGGTGGGGAGATC
>JAPQRN010000016.1:5873667-5885759 GCA_037367275.1 Coranthus polyacanthus
CACACACACACACACACACACACACACACAGACACACACACACACACACACACACACACACACACACACACACACAGTCACACACACACACACACACACACACACACAGTCACCCCACAATCCTCCCGCCTTGTCCATTTATTCAACACATTTCTCCCGGGCACCATTGCTATTCTGCCTGTCTGTGGCTGCACAAAGATTAGCCCTCTGCTGTGATTTAAAAAGGACCAAGTAAAAGAGGAAAAAAAGGGTAATCATACTTCCATTCTTGAATCATTTCTGAAAAGAGAATTTCCTCTAATTCTCCACATAATAATGGGTTTATAGCCTTTATTTGTAAGTGGATGGGTCGGTCTTAATTACAGTCATTGGAGACCCTACATTCTGCTTTTGTAATCTCCGACATATCTGCACTTGATGAGATTACTGTTTAATAGGTGGTAATATTTCAATTTTGAAAACGTGATTACCCTTTGTTGATATCAATTTCTATACAATACAGCGTTGTGTGATTTGCAGAAACGCTGAAATTGAGTCATAATGAACTTGCGTTTCAATATCCATATTTGAGTAATTATGACAATACATGCTTTCCTCTTTTTTTTTTTTTTTTTTTTGCTGCAAAGTGTCGTAATTACTGCAGCGACACTTTGTGCGAAAGTACAGACAAAGATGAGTTAATACAGTGTAATTGAACAGCAGAGGGGCCGGGCTGTGTGGGAGGCAAGAAACCTTATGCAGATGAGACAAAATTGAGAAACAGGGAACAAGCTGCAGTTTAACCACAATACCACAGGGTTGTATTGACCCCCCCCCACACACACACACACACATAGACACACATAATATACACTGAGGTTACTCATTAACCCAGTGGATTCTGGGACACCCACTATGTTTAATTAATTCATTAATGAATAGTTGGAATATGGATTCAATAGACACTTTATCCCAGAATAATAATTAAGTGACATTTGCTAAATGAACGAGTGAATGAAGGAATGGACAGATACATCGTCTGCTTCTTCTCTTCATGGTGTCCATACTTTTTCAGTTGGAGATAGATGTGGACTGCGGGCAGGACAGTTAAGTACACACTCTATACGTGACTATGAAGCCACGCTGTTAGAACTGGTGCAGAATGAGGCCTGGCATCGTCCTGCACTGTCCTTCACACGTATGCACATCAGACATGTGGACACTGATGCACCCCCAGATCATCACAGATGAAGCTTTTGTACCTTTCGCTGATAACAGTCTGGATGGTCTTTTTCATCTGTGGCACATACGACCCGACGTACAAAACAAGCTGAAACGTGGACTCTATCTGAGATGGACTCAACAGTTGTTTCCTCCCTTGGCCTCCTCAGACTTCCTGATTCTTTTCACATTATTACGTACAGGTGAAAGTCCTACATTTTTTTTGCTGTTTTGAGTTGAGAAACATAATTCTTGAACTGAAATGGACAATTCTGTCACTAAGTTCGGCAGTGGTGAGACACGATCCATCCTTGTAAAAGACTAACGCCTGCTGCTGCTGCCAATCCTACTTTATACAATGAGTTTTCCATCAATAGGCGTGTATATATATAAATATAAGTGTTCAAGCAGTCACGTGATTTTCATTCAACCTCGGAGCAACAGAGTGAGCGAAAGAGAGATAGAGAGAGATGGTACGCTGGAATATTTTTACACATTCAGATACAGGCTAGACATTGAAACTTTTGCAAAAGTGAAAGGTGTCAGTTATGTAAAATATTGGCAGTAGGATGTCAATTCGACTATCAACAGAGATGCTCTCTGTCTATTTTCGCTGCGAGCTGCTCACCTCGCGCATGAAAAACAGGCATCTGTTTTCTAAACGATGCACTGCTCTGCGATGCTTGACACGCGACTCACACACACTTCTCACGCAGCCGGTGTGGCCGCTCTAACCTGCTAACGTGGACATCGAAGCGAAAATCAACAAGCAACACCAGGCTCACGAGAGGTATCCAGTGTGTTCCAGGCCTAAACCTTCGGTGGAAGCTCCTTTTATGTTCAGTCATGATCATCTCACCTGTCACCAATGATAATAATAATTGTGGAATCTGACACAACAGTGTGACTTGTACATTCTTCAAACATTTCACGCTTACTTTGTCTCGGTCCCAGCTTTTACTGAGTGTGTTGCAGACATCAAAATCTAGACTGGTAAAAACATTGAAACATTTTCTTTGTGCTTTTGTCAGTTAAATAAAGGTTCAAGTGTTTTATTCAGGAAAAAAAAATGGGTAGATGAATGCATGAATAGATTCAATTAATAATGATGGATTTGAACTTCCATATGTGGCATATTAGCTATTGTCTTCCAACTATCAGCTGTATTGAAGTGGTGTGATTGCTTTTTTTTGTTTTTAAATCCATGTGTCTTTTCCTGTTCTCACCTTTTGTTATGCTGTGTGTGTCTATGATGCAGAATTATTCAAATCCCCATGTCGGCTTTCTGCTTTATCTACCACCACTGGCCTCAGTGAAAGCAGTCTATGACTTTACTCTCAGACTCCTGGGACTTACTACCACGGATATGTGTGTATGTGTGTGTGTGTGTGTGTGTGTGTGTGTGTGTGTGTGTGTGTGAGTGTGTGTAGTAAAAGCTGCATCCATGCTTCCTCTACACAGGTCCACCTTGAAGCTTCCCTCACTGATTGTCTCGTCCTCTCAGAGCTGAGACCTGGAGAGGATAAGGAGAAGGAGGAAGCCTTCATCTCCCTTCTCTCTGAGGTGGCTTCTATCTGCATATGAAACAGGAAAGCCCCTGGCCCTCCCAACCAAACAGGTCACTTTGCATCAACCAAAAAAAACACGAGTCAACAACTGGAGAGTAAGAATACAGCTATGTTACCAACAGCGGAACAAAAACAGTCAAATACAAGACATGCAATCGAATGTTTTTCAAATCACATCTTATTTATAAAATGAATAGCATCAAGCTGTGGCTTTAAGAGAGTCTATACATGAGCGAAAGCATGAAACAGCTTCAAAATCTTCCATGTTAATGTTTTTAACTGCCAGTTAAAAGGAAGACGATGCAATTGCAGTTCTTCAGCCATTACCTGGATATTAAAATGTGTCCGCAGTGGAATTAGGTTGTACAGCTGGATTTAATGTCAGCACTTACCTGGTAAAACTCTGAACTGCTGTGACACACACACAGACAGAACATTTATTGCCAGATGAGCAGGTGAAGGATCAGCAGAGTGGACATGTTACAGTTGGCATTTGAACTTCAAACTTCGCCCCGGTCCACCTTAATCCCTGGACAGCTAACGCGTTAAAAGCCACTGCCTGGATGTACTGATCGCTCTGCAGTACCACAGTTTAATACAGACATAAAATCCTGCTCTTTAATCTGCTAACGTAAAACAGCCAAAATGAAGATTAACTGGTTTCCAAATTGTTATTATTGCTATAACAATTCCCAATCAATCTGAGAAAAGAAAAATCAGGCATTAATTGCATGAACGGGACTTTAATCGAGTTAGTTCTGATGGTTCATATCACTGTTCATTTTCAGCAACGAAAACTATTTTTCATGACAAAAACAAGACTAGAACTGAATAAAAAGTAACATTTAATAATAATAACTATGACGTGTCACGCTTTTTTGTCAATGAACAAAAAGTAAATGCGAAAGCCTGACAAAGGGACAGATGATTTTTAATCAATTTCTCTTTCTCTCCAATGATCTGCAGGGCACAAATGTTCTTTTCAAACTTGCAGTAGCATATTGTGTTGTACCCGCCCACCTAAAAACATCCCCCTCTTGTGAGGTTGAGCAAAACAATTTGACCTCCAGTATACTTCATACAGTATTGCTCTGTTCGTTGATGGTTTTTGTTGTTCTTGTGACACAGTACAATCACAGTGAAACCATATTGTGTGTAGACATTAAAATGATGTCTGGTTATTCCGCATCTCTCCTCTTCCTTAATCGCTGTGTTTCAAGTTTAGTGTCAAGTGACTTTGAAGCTAACAAATTCTTTGCAAAAAACGAAAACGCAAATTCTGTGCGTTTTCCATAAGCGGGTTTGGAGTGAGTAAAGTAGGCTGCGTGGTGGCGTTGTAAGGTGGTGCTACAAGCCACGTTACAAATGACTGTAATAAGCAGAGTAGAAGAAGTAGAGAATCCTGTTGCTGTTTTCCATCTAAAATCACCGTGATGTTCTTTTCATGGAAGAGACTAAGGAATAATTCAGTCTCCTCACCAGTCCACACTACCTGTTGTACTACCAGCCATGCTTTATGGGAATCATAATGATGAATGATGAATATCCAGGATTCAGTCAGCTCATCAGTGACATGAGTTCAGTGTACGCTATTTCAGAACTTTTTCAAAGAAAGTTTTACCATATTCTATTATGCACATTAATGCTTTTTTTTTTTTTTTTTTTTTAAAAGGCAACAACCACCTCAAGGGAGCGTGAGAACCTTTTTTCGAATTTTGCCGTTTTCTGTTAACATTTTCAAAAGCAAACTTCAAAATATGCATAAAACACATTTATGGAAAGGCCCCTAGAGGGAGACTGTCTTGATTGACACTGCCTCAAGGCTTCAGCATCTTTCCAAAACCTACTCTGAGGATTCCTATGGCCTCACTCCTACACTTACTCCCATAGGCCTTGTCTTTTTCCTCTTGCCTGCTCTTCCAGGCCTCCTCCTACAAGCGTCTTCCTGGCCTCCCACATATATTGGCTCCATGTTTCTCTTAGTGTCCTGGTCTTGGATTCTGACTGACCAGTTCCTCCTTCAGCTACTCTCACGGGCCTCGTCCTCTCCATTCTCCTGCTGGCTTCCTCCTCTTGCACCCAATTCATGGCTCATCTCCTTCTGGTCTCTCTGTGCGTGAGATCTGTGCTATCGCCATAACTGGCAAAATCAGAGGGCAATTAACGTCATGGCTGATGGCAGTTGTTATGTTAAACTGACTAGTGTCAGATTCACTCCATTATTCATAAAGACAGAGGGCCTGAATTACTGTCAGATTGAGAAATCATATGTCAGGTACCATAGAGACAGAGGAGAAAAGGATGTGGGGAGTCTTAAGGGGGAAGCAAACTAAGGAAGAAAGGATGAAGAAAAGTCATTTGAGTTGCCAGAACTTTAAAGAGGAGTCCGGGCAAGGACTGTGAGATCGAGATAGCATTTTTCAACAAAGGAAGATCAAGGACTGCTTGTTTGACCACAAAATGGTAAACGTATCAATATAATCTTTTTTATTATTTATTATATTGTTTTCTGTGCAGCATACATTACAATAAAACCAACGCTAGACAAGACATGGAGTTTGGACAGTTGGGAACATGTTTAGTGACTCGATTCTCCCTTCCTTCATGAAGGTTTGTTTCCTGTTTCATGGCTGCCACAAGAGTAAAAAAAGAGCATACCGGCAGTCTCTGCAGGTAACGACACCGACATACACTTCTACTGAGTCATAAGTTATGATCGAGAATGATAATTATTGCATGAGTCTATTTTTTTTTTCTTTAGAAAATGTTACATATTTTAGGTTTGCATGGTCACACCACAAAATGGAAAAGTAAGTGGTTTCTCACTAAATAGACAGTGCTGTGACATAGTGACATCTAACAGGTCGACGACTGCAGCTTGTGCAAATTGTAATTTTCTGTTGAGAACATGCACAACACGTGTCACCCACAAAAGATCTCCAAGCTTGGTCTCACACAAACTTCAACACAACTGCAATCATATTCTGACTTTCTGGCTACAAAGAAGTCTGAAGTATTATATAAGACCACAAAACAGCTTAGTATTATCAAGACAGTTTACTGTCAATGAATACATTTGATTTGATTTAACATGCAAGCAGAAACACTGGTTGACATTAAATGACTTGACTGGGGTACAAATTTGGACTTTCACCGTGGTTAACATCGTGTCTCCCAATAACTATGAGGGTTTTTTTTTTTTTAACCATGACCCTGAAATTTATTTTACATTACCCAGGTATTTATTAGCAAACCATTAAGTACACAAGCGGCATGTTCCCGTTCATCATTTTTGTAATAGTTGTTTTCTGTACCTGCTTATATTTACATGGACTCTTTCAAATTTGAAAAACTAGCTTTGCATCTTAAATACTAAATGATGACATGACAAATGTGACATATTTGTTGAATATACATACTGTGAAGACCAATTACTGCATAAATAGATTTTTAACAGGAGCCAGCCTCAGTGTAATGGTTCGGCAGTGGGCCTGTAGAGACCATCAGTTGTCTTTGTGTTCTCTAATGCAGAGCAGCCGTTGTTTTTCCTCCTCTTCCATTCAGCAGCTCCTTGAAGGCTGTCAGCTGGTTGCGGTTTGGATAGGACGGCTCCAGTTTGGCCACACTCGCCTCTCTCTGTGGCCAGCTTTTACGAGCTTTGGTTTAGCAGAACAGAGACGGAGAAACAGAATGAATAAAAAGGAGGAAATAAATGGATTCTAATTAATTGTCCATACAAAGGGCAAAACCCCCATTGTGGTTATGTTTTTTTCATTTTTCTTTCTCTCTCTGTTCAGCAACACTTCAGGGAGGCTCTGAGTGCTCAGTAGCTGGCCGGCCAGCCAAGGCCTCGCAGAAACAAGCAACATATGCCAATCTCACAATCCACTCTGCTCAATAAGGTCTCTCTCTCTCTCTCTCTGGTTTTCTCTCTGCCTCTCTATCTCTCTCGGCCACCCAGCAGTGGCAGGAGGCTCGAAGCTGCCACTCTTTGAGGTGAGCTGTGCCAAGGTCTGCGCTGCTTGCTGCCAAGGCTTTAGTGGCTGGTTGTGTGATGGGAAAATCAGTGTGTGCATGCATGTGTGAGCTGGATCCAGAGGTTTCCAGGGTGGAGGGAGGTCCTGGTGTGTTGAGCAGCACTGCAGACGATCCAGTAGGAAAAGGAGGGTTACAGCCTCAGTTCACCACCTCCACCTCCTCCTCCTCCTCCTCGTGGGACTCCTCAGTAGTTGTTCCAGTGCGGAGTGATGGAACGATGGAATGGATGAGACAGGGTTGCGTGACTGTTTGGCTGCTGACGACTCTAAGAGAGTTCTCAACATTGGCAAAATTCAGACTTACTATCAATCACATGAGTATGAACGCTTCGAAGAGGCACCGATGTGTAACCTACTCTGTAGATGTACAATGATTGTTTGATGACTATTTGCTACGGGAATTCTCCTTTGCTTTTCTTCATTTTCTCACATGTGGAGGCGTTTAAAGAAAAAAACTTTTATACTGCCACAACTGTCAGAAAATGCATTGGCAAACTTGGACCTCCTTAAATGATACCTAGTATATTTTGAAAAGCATCTGACAAAATGGACCCTGTTGTACAATATAAAGATATAATAAAACATTAGGGGAAAAGCTGCTTGCAACACTTATTGTAACTTTTTTCAAAAGGTCAAATGCATGTGTTTGTGGGGGAAAATGTTGGGAATTACATAGTATGCACTGTTTCTTGAATGCAGTAGTTCCATGCCTTCATTTTTATTAACTCTGACAAGGAGGTTATGTGATCACTCCTGGTCGTCTGTCCGTCTGTCTGTCTGTCACCAGGAACGGCAGGACTACTCATAAACTTCTGCATCGACTGTCACGAAAGTTGGTGAAAAGGCAGGGCATGTGCCAAGGATGAGCCCCATACATTTTGGCGCAGATCCAGAAAAGGGGGCAGATGCAGGAATTGTTTTTCACTTTCATTAATACTGGAACAAAGATGATCTAATGAAAAGGAGGGATTTTCCAACCCGGGTGTAAAAATGTAATGGCCTTGGGGTCTTCGAAGGGAGACCAGAGGCTGTTCAACTTGAATTCAGTTTGAGTCCTATGAGACCTGAACAGACCAGATAAAATTAACAAAATGATCATTTTGTCAGACAAGTGAAGGCATTGGGAAGGGACAGATTTGAAGGGAGGTATTGCGACGGGTGTTGCTTGGCCCATTAATGGTCGACCTCTCATGCACTTTTATGTCTCTTTTCTTCTTTTCATCATCGAAAACTTAGTTAAAAAGTAGCCAAACTGTAAACATGTCACAAATCTCTAGAAAGAGAAATCTGCTCTGCTGAACCACAACACTAGCTGTCGCAACCATTAGGTCAATATTGGGTGATGTCAAACTTAAAAAATAAATAAATAAATAAATAAATAAATAAACTGACCACCAATGTTACTTTTCCACTGATGGTATCAGCTCGACTTGCTTTGACTTGCCACAGATTTTTTGCCGTTTCCACTGTGTGAGAGCAAGTACCATCGGACACTATTTCAAGTACTACCTTTGCTGAGGTTCCAAGCGAGCTAAAGCGATACTGAACGTGACGTAAAATCATGCAGATCACAGACTGGACGATTCAGAATGGTCGCTGCGTCATTACGTATGTGGATCATCATGCCACCAAGCCAAACTAGCGGGAAATCTCTGAAAACATGGGAGCAAATTTAAAAGTAGGCCCAATCTTGATCTCAATCTAAACAAATATATTCTTGCCTGAAAAAATCTTAACATAACATTTTTTTTTCAGAAATTATAACTTGCTGTTTGAAGTTTTCGTCCTCCTACATTGGTGCCTTGCTCATAGCTGCAATCGAACTGAAGGTGATGCCACAATAATTTACGCTACGTTGCTATGAGAACCAGCCGCAGAGAGGAAGGACTATATCTGCAGTGGAAATGTGCTGGTGCCAAAACCTCTTTGCTGCTTTTTGAAGGTTGTTTTGAGCATCCAGAGTCTGTAGTCTCTCAGTATGCTCCATACCCGACAGTTTGCATAACCAATGTGCTGTTCATCAGTAAAGGGCCTAATTGACTTGTACCCTATGAAAACATTTAAAGACTTTAGAAGATATTCTGTAACTAAATCAAAGGCGTAAAAACCCACCTTTCATTTGGTATGGATGGTTGAGGTCACTGTGTTTATTTGCAGTGTGAAGTGTACTTGTGACTTGTCTGCATCTATGATCGCAGGTTTATATATGCACAACATCACAAGGATATCTTTGTATGTTTGTGTACTGAGGCCTCTGAATGTGTGTGTGTGTACGTGGGTGGTTATGTGTCACATGGCGAGCTTTAAGTGTGTCAGTGGGGTGCATGGGAGATAAAATAGTCCAACTTCATCATTACACACCTTTTCCCTTTTCAAAAGACGCCGAGCCTTGACATGAATATTTCATTCTGTGATATCTGGGCCAATTAGGTGCTCGTTCACACCCACACCTTACACTCGTCTGCCATATTTAGGACACACACACACACACACACCCTAACATCCCTCTATTTTTTCCTCTCTGTTCTTTTATTCCTGTTTGAACCTTTTATGGTCTCATGCTATAGATCATTAATAACCAACACTGTACACACACACACACACACACACACAGTTAAAACAAAATATGTCAGTGTATCGTGTTGGAGCTGTAGGTAAACAGCATGGACTCAAACAAATAAAAAAAGCGGAATTATATAGAAGCATGTAGATATAGGCACTTGCGAAAACTGCAAGTTTAAAGGGTTTTATTTTAAAGCCAGAATTATTAGCCTTTATTTATTTTACACTATGTAAAAAACTGAAATCGGTGCAAACATTGCAAACGATGTCATTGTTGCAGTGCAAACACACACCCACAATTTCATACATGACTCCTTTACATGTACGAAGTAGATCAATATTCAACAGAGAAGTTTGATGTATTCTATTTACTTTATTTTCTCTGTTATTCATTATAATCATGCTCCTTTATTCGCGTTGTAACCTTGTAATGTCAGTGAATGTGTCAAATAATGAGACATCTCATGATAACTTTCAGCCAGCATTAAGGTCATACAGCTGTAAATACTGCAGACATATTCTATCAGGACATAAAAAAAACACACAGAAATAGATCTAAGGTGTTCTACGTGTCCATACGCTTTCTAAATGTTATTCATAAGTCAAAGCAGCGGAGGAGAGAATGGTCCTAATTGTTTTGGAAAAAGTAAGGATTCTTTTAATTAAGCACAATCATTTAGAAAAAAACAAAAGCCAGTACAAGTAGAGCTAATTTATGGAGTGGACCTTTTGTTTCTTAATTAGCAGCATTGTTTCTTCCTGAAAGAGATACATTGTGAATTAAATGCAGATCCATGTGTGTTAATGAATAAACAGTAGCAGAAATTAGATGCAATGTACAAATATGTTGCAGCCATTTTGCTTGTAGAGTGTGTCTTTGTTTCGATGCATGTACATGCTAATGCTCATTTAAATGCTTTTTAATATAAGTGCACAAAACAATAAAAAATTAACTGCATTGTGCAAAAGTAGATGTTTTATTATTAGGAGGCTGCTTTCTTTGAACAACCGGTTCATGCTAATGCAGTTGCAAGTACATTTATACATATTTTAGCATAACTTTGGGGAACAGTGAAAAGTAAAGCTTCTCTTGCTGGAGCTCACAGTCTTCATTCAGTGCATGGAGCTCAACGAGCATCAGCTGTGTGTTAATAACTAAAACTAATTACAGTAGACACAAAATACCTCTTTGAACAGAGACTTTGAACAGGTTAGATCTTCGGTTAATAGAAATTAACAAATGATTCATAACACACTATAAAACAAATGGAGGCTGGTGTATAAATAGACAGTAAGTGACAATATAGTCAAGCGAAGTTGTAATAATATTAAGTGTGTTCATATGGAAAGTTCCAGGGAACATTAGTTAACTATTAAAGTGACTGCCCAAAGTCTAGTGTTGCTTAGACTATTTAATAAATGTTGGTTTGTTGTGTATGAATGAACTACTCACAAGTGAACTCAAAAGTTTGGTTAAAAAAAAAAAGGTTTAAACATGATTACTGATGATTTCAAAGTCAAATTGGTATATTTATAGCATTACTGTGAATAAAGAGGCGAACCAGTGTCATATCATCTCTGAATAAAGGTAAGACTACATGAAAATATAGAAAACACAGTGTTTTTGCATCTTGAAACGTGTTTCTTTCCTGCCTCTGGATGATTTATGAGTCTATACCTCAAACATGGGGGTGATTGTCACTTTGTTCACCTTTCATTTTGGCCTACTTTATAAGGGAGTTCAAAACAGGTCGTCAAACTGAAACGCAGAGCCAAAAAGCATCCAACTCCACATGCAGATTTCCCAGCAGGCCTTACCCACTCTTTCCAACCAAAATTACACCTTTATCCATCCTCCCCCACCTGCATCCCTTCTCCACCATTTCGCTCTTATCTGCTTGCCTCATATCACCAAATCCCTTTTTATTGGGATTTATCGAGGCTTTTATCACTTTTCATATAAAAAGAACGGGGAGTATTTCCCCTCCTTTTTGCGATGTTGCCCATTTATGGCAGAGAATTGGCGCAATTTCCGATCTCTCTACTTTTCTTTCCTGACAGTCACATTAGCATGTCATTACTGGGGCTTTCTCTGCCCTCCCTGTGGATCTGAAGCTCCAAGGACCAAGCACTGGAGAGACAAAGGGCACCAGCTGCACCCACTTCTCCTCATCCATCTCTTTATCCCAGCCTCTCTCCTCATCCCTCTTTTTCTCTTCATTCCACGCTTGGCCTGACTTGGCGACATCCTGACATTCCCGGTAGGTTTTGACTTGGCCGGTAGCCGAGACGCTGGCGATGGTGGCATCTGACGCAGAGATTGTTGTTTTTAATTTACATCCAAGCCTTCTAGTTTCTTATTTTGTGTGTGTGAAATGATAGGTCGACAATATATGTGATTAGACTCATTCAGCTCTTAGAGCAAGTGGTATTTAATTGCTGATAACATGAGGTTATAATTGACTGGGCCTGGAAAGGGCGCTGTAGACCTCCCTGACTCTGTAATCACTGAGTTTGTTTGGCGGAACAGGTTCATATTTCAAGAGCCTTTACATCAGGCCACACAGGCCTGTTTGAGGAGGTCTGAGCCACACCTCAGAGACATGACAATGAAAACCTCTGATAATGGAAACCTCTGAAAATCTTAGACACACACACACACACACAACACAACACAAACCAATGAAACCATCTCTAGGACCTTACCCAAAGTCCAGTTGAATGG
>JAPQRN010000016.1:5887527-5901306 GCA_037367275.1 Coranthus polyacanthus
CACAAAAGGTGTAGGATTAACCTGTGATCCAAAAGTGGAAAAATAAAGATTAGAGAAAGAAAAAGAAAAAGAAAAAGTAGTTTCCCCTTATCCTCCTAATTGTCATGTGATCCTACAGATTTATCTTGAGATTCCAACTGGGAGTCCAAACTTCAGTTTCAGTTGTGTACCACACACGAGTGATGATGTTTGGCAGTAGTTTACAAATTAAAACAAAAACTATGTTGTCACTTGTATGTCCAGTCTTGATATGATTCAATCTATTCTAATGCAAAACATCTGCCAATAAAACTCAACGTTTTATGTAGCGTTCACAACTCACCGATTTTCCAAATGTACATGTCCAGACAAGCCAGACTGTTGCCCATCGAAAGAGTCGCAGCGTCTTGGGATACATGCCCTGCTGCCATCCTGCCCAACCCCTCAAAGCCCCCTTTGGTGCATAATGGGAAGGATATCACTTTAACTGATGAAAGCAACACCCCCATCTCAGGGCATTAACTTGTTTATCTCTCAGCCAGTGACGACAGAAAGAGGGAAAGTTTCAAGCTCCGTTGCTCATTGTGGGCCGGGGAGATAGAGGCAGAGACACGGCAAAACAAAAGGCAGCCAGAGAAATTTGCATGGTGCTCAATTATACATTAGCGAACATCACTTGGCAATCTGTTCATATCAATTTAATTGGATTTTAATACTGCCTGTGATCTTGTTTCCTAATTAACAGCAGCGGATGGCAATAAAGCAGAAGCATGCACCCAGCAACACCTTTGATCCGGGCCATATGGACTTGCTTGGAGCTCATTGGTAGGGGGAGAGAAAAATATCAGTCACCTAAATATGGGCCTATGACAAGCCAGTGGAAAGGGGCTTCAGTGTGTGTGTGTGTGTGTTTGTCTGTGCATGATACTCACTGCATCCTTGTTGAGCCCAGTGCACGTGTGCGTCCACGCATGTGTGAGTATGTGTGTGTTTTTCTCACAGCATGTCTGTGTTTGCTGCTCCCTGCCCATGCGTACGTGCGCATGCATGTGTGTGTATCTATCCATGTTGGACCTTGGATGTGTGTAATATGTCCATGTGTGAGTTTGTGTGTGTCTGTGCCTGCCAGGGGGTGGAGGGATCAGCGCGACCCCCAGATGGCGGATATCGCTCCTGCCTTGCGCCTTCATTGATTAATTTCTTCCCTGATTGGTTGTGATTACTGATAAATAAAACATGATCTGGGGATCAGATGCAAATCAGCTCTGGGGGGTGGGGTGGGGGGTGGGGTACAGGGGTGTGGAGGGGCTGTTGATTGCTTTTTCAAATCTGTTTATTTCTTGCCCTGCTGCCCTCGACTCTGGATTGGAGGGCAGAAGGAGGGTAGAACTTGTTTCTGCTGGAACACATGCTAACTCAGGACGGCCTTTTTGATCATGTTCACCACATTCTTTCTATACATATTGTATTAAGGCCTAATTATCTTTTATGGGAACCTTAATATAATTTCCATGTTATTTCCATTTACATAAGAATCCTGGAAGTCAGCCGCACTGTGTGCCTCTGGCCAGCTCAACAGATCAGAGGACCAGGACTATTTGTGATTCATTTGACTGAGAATTTTGATCATCTAATTACTGATACCATTCATGAATGTTTAATGCTGATACAATTTCAGGTATTAAGTTGATGGAAACATTAATTGATAAGAAAAAATAAATAAAAAAATTTTCTTGCCACAGCATCTCATTTTTTTCCACTACAGTTCCCTTTGCAAATACAAAACATTGCTGTACTTTGCAGTATTAACTCATATAAATCAATTTAAAGCATCAGGGTCACCAAAAGGTCTCAATCTTTGTAGTGGGTTGAGACAATACAAACAATACAGGTAATTAAGGATGTGTTCAACATTTATGAGAATGTCAACAATGAGATGATTAATCCCAACCTAATGTCTTATACTGAGTTACATTTGGGATGTGGTAAGCCTAGTTTAGTTAGAATGGGAAGTTTTTCATTATTTCTTCTTAAAGTTTTAAACTACTGCTACCAACACCACTAAATCTAAGTAATTAGCAACTTGGATGAGAAGACCGATACTCCTTTTGTGTGGATAAAGCAACACAACTAAAGTCAGGCGTAATATATAACATAAAACTTACACCTGGGAAGCTTACTAGTAAACACAAACATTAAATCCAGTATTTATAGTCATCATGGCATTATAATGATCATGAACACGTCAGTCATGTGGCAGCCACCTTTTCTCAGAAATCTTTGTTTTCCTTCACTGTTTTCAAGGCTGTAGACAATAGTGTCTATTGACTACAGCCTACTTTCTATGCTGGTTAATTGCTAAGGCTGATATGAGATTTGTGAATCAACACCAAAGCCACTTTAGCAAACTGGGGTTTTAGATATACACTCAACAATTTCAACAAATATTCTCTATTCACATCAGCGGGTCAAATTAAACAAAGCTCAGTTTCTATCTCCGTCAGTTGGCCGTAGAGACCTGGCAGGTAGAAGAGGAAGCTCCTGCGTGTCTGGGGTGGGGGTGGGGGGGCTGTGAAGAGAAAACATCAGCCAATACCGGCTGATTCAGTGTCCCCTGGAAGCCTGGGTCTTAATTTGGAAATCTGGGTCTTCTATGTGGAGAATGCTCATTTGTAATTAGGCAGATTAGCTAAATGTGGGGAATAGTGAAGGGAAAAGATTATTGACTTATATAACAAAATAAACAATGCGGGTCCTTGGTTAAATAATCTTGGGTGGAAATCAGCTTGTTGGGAATTAGATGAGTGGCGTGGGTTAGGCAGCAGACAAAGATCCACGCGGGGAGGATGATCACACTGCAGGGCTGTGGAGACAAACCTGCGCAAATTTAATCAAAAAGGGGTTTTATTGGTAGATCAAACCAGAGCCAACTTGAGATGGTTTACTAAGCAGGGTCTTTCAGTAAAAAAAAAAAAATTGGCTCCCCACATTTGGCTATTCTGTGTGACTGCACAAGGAATAAGTTTGAGTTAAAGGTTCAATGTGTGATATTCAGTGCAGTGAAGTTGCAGACGGCCAACTGGATACCCCTCCCTCGTCTATGGTGGGCGAAAAAAAATGCTAAAAGACCCTCATCTTAGTGTTTGTTTTATCTGTCATAGGCTGTAGGTGGTAATAATGCACCTTGACACTAAAACTAGATAGTGGTGACGTTGAAGATCGTCCTGCAGTTGAAAACATGCTCATATGTCAACAACATATTATGACTTAGGAGGTCATTTTGTTAAGCTCCATCTAAGGTGTACCCAACAGGGAGGCTGGGGTGAGTGTTTGGATGGTAAAAAACAGCAGTTGTGTTCGTCCCCTGTTTCAAATGCATTATGCATTACTGTTGTAACCATTATGAAAAAGGTCATCTAAACTTAACAAAGTACCTATTTTATTTCACTTTTCCTTAACCTAATGAAGTTATTTTTGTGCCTAAATCTAGTCAAAACATTATCATGCAGCGATATCCTACACTTTAAAATCAGTGTTATGGGTACATTATAGCTAAACATATGGTTGCTTATGTTGGACGACTTGTTGCACTAAACAGTCAGACAAATCTCTGTCATAACAGGCTGGTTGCCCAGTGAAGATCAGTCTCTGACCTTGACTTAACACTATTTGGGCAAAGATACGGATATTTTTGTCAAGATCATTAGCTACAACTATGGCAGAGAGGAACGGTGAAAATGCAAACAGTACATCAAGATTAACTGCACTTTTACCTCCTGTTTCTATTCCATGGATGACGTTCAACCTTTTGCCTTGTGCCAGAACCACCTGAAGAGTTGCATTTGTTGGTCCACAATACCCTCAAGTGATACTTTCTATTATAAGTACCACTGAAGAAGTGCCACAACCTCAGGTCTCTGTCACAGGACTCTTTGTACTCAACTTTTTAAGTCATTAGAATGGCAGACATAAACCTTGAAAAGAATGACAAAATATCATTCTCCTTGAATACTGCTAATATGCAATACGACATAGTGGTTGACCTCTGCTGTAATCTCATTTAGTGTTGGTTGTTCTAAAATATACAAGAATTTGTTCCAATGTGTAAGACTTAAGGGGGGTTTAGGTGGATCTAAATGCGGAAATTGAATATAACATTCATGTTTATGTTTTCATTAGTGGATAATCACAACAAAATGAAGATAATTGTGTTTTCGTTACCTTAGAATGAGCCGTTTATATCTACAGAAGGTCCACCATGTTGCACTGCCATGTTTTTCTATAGTTTCATGTTCCTTTTTTTTAATTGTTTTATAGCAGGTGGCATCCAGTGTTATGGTGCATTACCATCACCTATGTCTGAGTGTAGCTCAGATTTAATATCCCCTTAACTAAAATAGCCCAGAACAAACAAAACAAACAAGGTACCTCTGCGAGGGACGTCGGTGCGGTGACCATAGTGGAGGTAGGGGGGGTAATCTGCAACTTCACCACTACCTCATCTATTGCTTACCCTGAAGAACTTGAAAGAAAAGGACAAGGAAGGCCCAAAAAAAGTTGCATCATGGTACAGATGAGTTTCTTGTTTCTTGAATCCCCAAATGTAATTGTTGTTGGAATGCACTTTAAATGTTTATGGCATCAATCTAGGAACTTCTCCTTTATCCAATTCATACAGTTTGTTCTAATTTCAATCATTTTTGTTCTATTTGAGTGTTTCCACGCCCTGCAGCCACCTCTTTGCAATATCCACAAAACACATACAGTCTGGCCTGCAGAGAATACAGTTTGCATTGTGTATCATGTATCTGCTCCTATCTACATTGTGCACTTGATTTCCCTATGCAAAGTTTAGAGGTTTAACTTGACATTATTATCCCAGTTTAGAGAGGCCTCTTTATGCAAAGTCAATTAAGTGGGAGTGGAACGCTGCTTGGATTCATAGAGGGAGAGAAAACGGTGTTTGAGAGCAGAGTGGGGAGAGATTTCAAATACAAACAAGCCCTTTAACAAGCGCACCATTGCAAAGAATTCATTTTAAAGACAATGCATAAATCTACATCTAAATCTGAAATCTCTCCCTCAAAAATGTCATACTTCCAGGAGTCCATCTAGGGTTTCCCATCCCGAGAAAATAGTGTATTTTACATGATAAATAGTATCATTTTACAGAAGCCAGTGTCTCTGTACATGGTTGGGAATTTAAAATGCACAGAGGCAGGAGGAGGATCTTTTTCCTAGTCAGACAAGGCAGGAGGATGAAGCACCTGTCACTCTGAATAACAGGAGTGACCACAAAACAGCTCACAGTAGCATAAGTGAATGTCGTATCAGGCGGTAATATCATTAACGCTGATGAACATAAATTATATTGTCATTGTTTTTTATTAACTACGTTTTATGGAAAGACATCTTAATCTTTTTTTTTTTATTGAAAAAGGAACAATTAATGCCTTATAATGCCATAGAATGAATGGGATTTATCAACTGTGCTATTCAGAGCTTTCTAACAATACAGACAGGAAGAAACAACATTTTATAAAGATTTTAATATTGGCAAATAATGCTGGTGATGTAAAAAAAAAAAAAAAAAAAAGCCGGGAGAATGATCATTTTAAAAGTAAAAAACAAAACAAAAACATCTTATTGGTGAAATATAGACAAAGAACACAGAGTATGTAGGAGGAGAACATGCGGGTGTTGGTTAGCATGTGTGTGTATGGGAGTCTCATTGGATTAAAGGTCTATTGTAGTGAGGTAAAAGCCCCCAAGGGCTTTCATTTGGGGACGATTTAGGGTCTTTTCTTTGCAAATGAAATTATTGCCTTCCATTGGAATGTGAGATTTTCATAAACACACTGTTTTCTCTCTATCAACTGCGCGCAGCTTTGTCTTATTGTTTGCCATGTAGAAGCTTTGTAATCATAGGTATAGCTTTAAGTTTTGGAGCCTCTCCATGCAAGCTTGTGTCTTGTGAGTGTCAATGGGAAATCTCACTCCTCTTTATCAACACATAGATTAGAATATATTGAGCGCAGAAACCCACGCTTGCATATAGCCATCCATAGGATTGTGCATAGAGAGATGCCATAAAAGCACTGGGAGAGAACTGAGGGAACATTTCCATCAATAGTGTAGATCCAAACGGTAAAGCCTGGTCAAAACATGGGCTGCTGTCCCTCTGAAAACAAACGGTAGATTTTACAGCCTCCAGCTCAACAGCTATATGTCAGTAAATGTCATGCATAATGCTGATTACATGTTTTTTTTTCTACAAAGGACATATAGAAGTATTTGATGCACTTTACCTACTAATGCATACTGTCTTTAGCAACATTTGGAATGTAAGTGCATATAAGAGAGGGAATTTCAATGCACTACTATGCATGCACTTCTGACTTTTACTTAGAAACCTGGTTTCTTAGCTCCATGTTTGCATTTATATTTAATAGTTTCAGACTTCCAGATTATCCAAGTCCGTTTTCTACCATCACTGCATCTGCTTATGATTTGTTTAAGTACCAAGTACTAATGAAAGTTAAGATGATAAATAATCCATGCACATGGCCTCAGTCAGGTGTTTACATGCCACAGTGTTGGATTAATCCAAATGAAACCATCATGTGATGTTTACATGCACAGCAATGCAACCATGATAATCCAACAAAAAAAGATTTTAACCAGTATAATATTCATGTGCACTCAGAAACCTTTATAAAGGGCTAATAAGTTGTAAGTAATGGCATTACTAAGGATTACTCAATCATTGATTTATATCAGTTAATTAGGTCCAGGGTTTTGTTAATATTTTGATTGAGGCCAGATGTTGGCAACACAAAACATATTCTTATTACTACTTGATAACGAATTTATAGTAGTTCGTTTTTCAACCAAATATCTATTAACATGAATATACCCCTGGTTAGAAATCTGGAAAGCTAAATGAAAGATGCCTGCTACCGTTGAATTCATACCTCATGAAATACTGCCGTTTAGCAGTCTATGCTAAATACTTTGTAATTGCATTTCTGCATGTTTTATACAGCAGTTAGAGAAACTATTGCTCAGCTAATGTTATATGTATGTAAATCGTTAGATCTTAAGCAATAAATCAGCCAATGGGCAGGAGCAAAAGAGACTGAGACACAACAGGATTGAGTTAGAGGCATCTGGACCTGAGGCTTGACGTGAGCGCTACAGCCGAGCCAAGTTGTTCAGGTCATATCAACGGGGGCTGATAAGGACAACTGGTTCTCCTGCTGGTTTACTCTGCCGAGAGAGCCAGTGTGAGACAGACAGTTGGTGGAGATAGTAGTATAGGTTATATAGGGTAGTGCTGGGATTTGGTTGATGGGATTTAATGTAAACTGTTGGGTCTGGAGGTGTGTGCACATGTGTGTGAGTGTGTGTTCGCCGACTGGGGCTCGGCTTGGCTTTTGGGAGTGAGTATTGGTTTCTTCTTTTTGACAGGGCCTGTCCATTGACTAGGGATCCTTTTCTTATTAAGCCCCCTCTCCTTAATCCTCCCTCCCGTTTGAAACCCAGTCCACACCTCTCCTCCATCCAGGAAATAAAAAAACACGCTGTTTGTCAGAAGATGCTCTCACTCTCTTTGACTTTGCTCTCCCTCCCTTCTTTCTCCTCCACCCCACCATCTCCAACTTACCCTCTCTCACTGTCTCTTTTCTCTTTATCAATGAATATACCACTCTTGACACTAAAGACTTAACATCAAATGAGCTTGGAAATCCATTTTTACACTTTCGGCTGCCCATTCCACAGCTTTGTTTTTTTTTTTTCTATTTCAGAGGAGGCGAAGGGTAGAGAGGCTCACAGACACAGAGTTGCCTTTGTTCCTCTGCCCTCTGGCCCTCGGTGCCCAGGCGGCCGGTACCACCGGGAGACGGCTAGAGGAGATCAAACGGGCAGCGTCGAGGAGCGCCGGTACCTGGCCCCTGAAGATGCCCCCTGGCACTCGCAATTAAATCAGCCAGCTCGCAAAAAATTTCCTGGTACCGTCAATCAAAATAATTTACCCGGGCACGGTGGCTTTCTTAAAGGCGCACCGCTGCTTTTCTGACGGGGCCTGTCCACTTAATTTCAAAGCTCTTTATTCAAATCAGGGCCGAGGAGGAAGTGCCGGCGAGCACCGCAACCGGGATTCTTATCCTCTAGCCTGCAGTTGTCTTCAAAAATAATGTGAAGGAGGAGGGGGAGGGCGGAGGGAAGGAGATAGAGGAGAGAGAAAAGAGGCACACGGTGAGGCAGCGTGTCATTTGAATAATACGCTGGACACTTTCAATCTCCCACAACATAAGAGGGAAGGTTTTAATGCACTGGCACTGGGTGCAAGGAAGCACACACAGTGCCCCTGGTCGCCTCGAAAGAGAGCATTTAAAAAGACGTGCGTCGAAGTCAGATGGAGGTTAAACTCAAAAGTTGTGGTGACCAAAGAATCAGGTTGAATTTGAAAACAACACCTCTGCTCCTCTGTGCGGGTGTGATTTATGCAAGTGTGTGTGCTGAATGTGTCCTTTCAGTTTGGCCTGTCCTATTCATCTAAAATGATGTATTTTCACAAAAAGAGAACAACAAACATAACACATCCGCTCTCCGTTACCTCACCCATCATCCATGTTAACTATATTAGAAAATAACTTTGAACATGATTAAACCAGGTGACGATGCCAAATACCTATTATTGTCTCGTTCCACACCTCTGAGGTGTTTGCGGACGCAAATGTAGATTTGCACATTATGACCAACAAACATCTCACAAAGGTATTGTAACCAGGAAATCAAATTTGGCCTCCCTCCATTACCTGCAGTAAGTGACAGCATCTCGCCATTCAGCCACTCTTCTGCAGCCCTCTTTGTTCTATGGAAGGACTCTTGCCATTGTTCTATTATACAGTGTCCTCACGGCATAAATCATGAGACGTCATCTGCCCATACAGATGCTTTCTCTGAGAATCTTAGAAACAGCAGGGTGCATCTTGGAGCTTTTGTGTTGGCCTGACAGACAGCAACGTATTGTTACCTGATTTAGACAAAGGTGGGTTTTCATGTTTTCTGTGTATTGTGTGTTTTTTCTTCCCTTCCTCTGACTGCTAAAGAACATGGAAGCTCGTTGAGAGATTGCTGAGTTGGGTGCACAGGAGAGCGAGGGGGAAAGCAGGGCTCGTGCGTTATTCTGAAAATGCTTGCAGAGTCAACATAAGCATGCCTTGTCATCACCTTGATCTGCATATAAACCCCTTAAATGGTGCATTTTAGAATGCGCTTCAAGCCTGCAGAACGAGTTTACCAGTGACCTCTCCTCGTGTCCTCACAGCCAGTAGAGGAGAGAAGGGAGTGGCGGTATTTGATGGGAACGTTTCAGGCTTGTGGGCAAATACCCTGGGGGGAAACTTGAAATAATGACCAAAATATTTTTTGACATGTTAATTAAATGTCAAACCACAATGCTGAATGCGCTGCAGATGGTTTACTTTCAAAGCTAGGTAATCAGATTCTTTTGAGTGGGTCCCTTTTTCTTACCGACAGTGTCTTCCTTTTTTTTTTTTTTTTCTGAGGAAATAACAGTGCAGCCAAGCCGGCATTTTTCTTCTCCTGCAAGTAAGTATCAAAAAAGAGAGATTCATCACTGACATGGAAAACAATGAAATCTGCAGCTGGGAGACTATTTTTATCTAAATATACACTTAAATACATTTAACTGACCAGGAGGGGAGTATGCAGTGGCTTCCAATAAACCAAGATAAAGTACTGCAATGGTACTTTGATTTGAGCGTCTTGGAACTGAAAACAAAATGGACTCTTCTATAAATCATGATAACACTGTGACTGCAGGGAGAAAAAAGAAGGGGGCGGTTATGCGAATGCAATAAGAGATAAAAAGTAGGGCGTTAAAAAAGTGAACTCCATTGTCATGATATAGAAAAAAAACATTTAAAGCAAGAGCAGTTTGCATACATTGGCAAAAGATTGGTATGTCTTTGGGAGGTTGCCAACAGCTTGTCGAAGCTGAGTTATGAGCTTCATAGGTGGAACTCGTGAAACCAGGCTTGGCCCTAAGCGAGTGCCCTGGGGCACCCCTTGGCACAGTCATCAGAGCTGCTGGACAAGGTGGTGAGACAGAAAACCTGTCTGCGGTCAAATAAAAGCCATCAATGTCAGCCTGCCTCTCTAGTTACAGATGGGTGTAATCGAGCATGTGGCCCATAATTATAGATGTTGAGGTATTTCTCCAAGAGGTGGACTGCTTTGGAAATTCTTCACTATTGACTTTACAAGGAAATAACGTTCAGGTGGACATAAATTGCTCTTTGTAGTGGCAGCTCTTTGAAAAACTCAATAGAGGATATTGAAAATATTCTTTTCTTTAGATCAAATCAGTAGCTTTAACAGGTGGTTTGTAATTCTTGGCAATTGTAGTCCACACAAGACAATATTTTCTTAAGAGTGAGTACGTAAGAGTGAACTCTGGCTGAGGGTGCATTTTCATTTTACCTTGAGGGAGTGAAAATTCATATATGAGGCTGTGTATAATATGAAAGAACACAGAGGGAGTTCACCTTGTGTGACTCATGTCTCCACATGACAAATATTAACTTAACTAACTGTCAACAGACAGACTTAAAGCACGTCAAAAACTTAAAGTGTAACCCCTACCCCTAACGTAAAGATCAATTTTGGAGTTAAAATTCTCCCCTGCCCTGTTTTGTGTAACATTAAGTTGAGGTAAGGACACAGTTCGAGCTTGTAGGAGAAACAAGTGAGGTCATAGGTGCTGGAAATGAAAAACTTACAAACAGCAGACCATCACGCTGCGATTTATAAGGTGTTGTTCCCCTTTAAAACCCTCACCTTGTAGCCATGGGCAGTGTATTCAAGATGTTACGCGAGTCCATATCTCTGTGTTCTATGATAGTTTCCAAAGGCTAGTGGGGGCGGGGGGGCAGTGAGGTGTGCACGTGTGTATGCGCGTAGATGGGGTCGCTTAGATCACGTCCGTCTGAGCCGAAGCCCACTGCGCCTTGATGCCTTAGAAAGGGCAGGGTTGCTGAAGCGTGTTACTAATTAACGAAAAGCCAAAACACTAGTGTGCCTCTGTTAGCATACAGAGAAATCAGATCTCTTTGGATTCTTTTTATTCATTCCTCCTTACAAGGGCCCAGTCAAACACATTTAAGGCACCTTGCTGAGCCAGTCACATTCCAATCTATTGCAGCTGTGTGGATCTATAGCACTAATAACATTTGGGGTGTAATCATGCATACACGTATATTTTAGTCTCCCTTCAGTCTGCGGGATGGAGTTGTAGCAGCTAATGTATTCACAGTCAGACCAACTGCCGTTCGCCACAAAGGGGAGAAAAAAGCCGGACTTGCTTGAGTAACCGTAATAATTGGAAAATGATTCTGATAGCCTGAAACAATCTAATATATTACAGAATTTTATTAAAATAATATCAAATCAAATTAACTGCTATTCCATAATGAATTAGGTAACAAGTTAGGCAGATATTAATCGCTATCCCCTCCCTTAGGCCAGAGCAGACTGGGAGAGAGGATGATGAGGGGGCAAAAGGGAGGGGTGTGTGGAGAGATGATGGGAAAGAGGGACGGAAGGGTGGAAGAAGTGAGGGAGGGAGAATAGGGGTTATTAACTTGGCTCTTGCGGCTTGTTAGAACTCAGTAAGGAAGGCAGTAAGTAAACTCCTCTAGGAGGTCTAGACTTTTTTTTTGCCTCTTCCTCCCTCTGTTTTCCAGTTTCATTTGCTATAATTTCATAAGAAGCTTTCTCACAGGAGAGAGTGTACCTCGGCAAGAATGGTATACAACCCTAAGTCCACCTACAACCCCCTAGACAGCATTTGATTGGCTGGTTCAAGCAAGCCCCCTTAAATGGACCTGTAATTAGGCTGGCGTGCCATGACTTCATCCAGAGCTGCTGTTACTCACTGTGGCTCCCTTACTGGCATCTCTGTGGATGCCTATGGGGGCCTCGCAGGCCCTTCATCTGGGCTACGTGGTTTTTAATCAAGTCCAGGTCAGAGTCCTTTGAAATCGTAATCAGATGCCTGGCTGGCTGAGCCGTGCCAGCTATTTAATGTATCAGGCCCGTGCCAGCTCTCCCTTCAGCACGGCAAGTCTCCCCTTAATTCCATCACGCCAATCAATTACTGAGCTCATGGACTCTGGGCCAGTGAAATAACTAGTTGCAGCACTCAGCGCTCAAGCTTAATGCCGTCTGCTCTGATATTATGGCTCGATGCAGTGTTTTCACAGACCCAACCACATGACTTTATGAAGAAATTACCTAAAGACTTTAAAGAGAGCGGGATGGTGAACTCTTTGCCCTTTTTGCATTGCTGTGTCTGTGGGGATTAAAAGAGGAAGATAACCAAAAGGACGGCATTGCTGATGATGTTCTCAGGAGTGGCACAAGGCTGACGAACCCTTATCCAAAGCTACTGTAGCACTAATAGATGAGGCTTAACCTAGTCCAGAGGATCCAAGGGTTTTGTCAATTTAGGATCACTTTACCAGGATTTCAGCGGTGTGGCAGCATGGATTATCATTTGTGGCCCGCGGCACGACGGGGGTATCTGCCCCCAAACTTGCGATAATAGGGGTCTGCTCTCCCAAAGGAGATAAGACGTGCTACTTATCGAAGACATTGCAGGTGTTCGGAAAGTCAATTGCGGGTGAAAGGCGAACAACTAGTGGGGATTTCAGCGTTGTGTGAGATGCTCTCCCGTTGAGCCGTCTTCCCAAAGAGGCTTCAGATACAGGAAGGAGCGAGGGAGGCGGGGAGGAGGAAGAGTCCTACGCTGACAAGATTAAACAAGCCCCCATTGAAGACTCGCGGTGTCAGACGTCATTAAGAAGCTGAATTTAGGCATGTCATCAAACTTCCAGAGGAGAGGAAAGCCCGGCAAGTTTTCCCTGAGAGGTAGGAGGAGGTGTGGAAGCATTTGTTTAACCTGATACGTCCACAGAGAAATCCCTCCTTAACCACACTTTAATAAAGATTGGAGAAGTTGGGAAAGACACATCACCCCTGACACCTACAAACACCAGCCTGTACTCCTAGCCTAAGGAAAGATGCCAAAGGAATACAAAACATCCCACTTTTTTATTTTTAATTACTAATTATTTCAGGGAGGCTTTAATGGCTTTATTTTAGCTGTCACAGTCATCAGAGAGGGAGAGACAGAGCTATGGAAATAGAGGAAGAGAGGGAGGCAGGATTAGGTTTCTCCTGGGGAAAGCAGGGAGGAGGGAGGACAGCTCGTTCCTGATCCAGGGGGTTTTCAGGCCAGGGGGGCGACAGCTGCACTGTCTTTAGCCTGGATTTGAATTTGAATTCTATCTAACGATGCAGTGCCGGCGAGGACTTGGCAGGGCAGTCTGCTAATCTTCCAGACACAAATGCCTGGGCTTTTCTTGTGTGCCCTCGCCGAGATTTGAGTAATTAAAGTTAAATTGAAGGGAATAAAAAATATCCTTCTTGTACCCGGGCTGTCTTGCTAATGCCAAGTGTGAATAGTCAGGTTTGTCCTCAGAACTATAATCCCAAATGCTATTTCTCCTCTCTCTTTCTCTCTCTCTCTCTCTCTCTCTCTCTTTCTTTCTCTTCTCTCTCGTTCTCTCTAAAAAGCTGAGGTGCCGCCAAGTTTTCACAAGCTCTAAAGACAGTGATAAGGCGAGAAGGGCGAGGGCCGCAGCCTTTCAACTTACAGGCATCTTTAAAAAAAAGGGGAAGAAAAGATGTGATGGAGGGAGGGAGGTG
>JAPQRN010000016.1:5910996-5947911 GCA_037367275.1 Coranthus polyacanthus
TGAAATACATGAGCTTGGAAGCTTTTATGTGGCTGGAGTGCAGTTTGGAGATACAGAACATTAAGGAGTTTGATGTTCCAGCTGTCTATACTGTGTCTATACTTTAAAATACTCTGCTATAAAAAAATTCATAAAAATTTAACACCTCACAAGCATCAAATAAGATTTTAAAATCGTGTATAGCCCAAACAATGAAGTCTATATGAGACAATTTTGCTGAAAACTAATTTTGAGGAAGATCTTTTAACATTTAAAAACAACAATATTACAATACGGAGAGGTAAAAATTACACCTTAACCTTGAGTAAGTCTCATTTCCTCCTCTTCCTGACAAAATAAAAAACTGTAAACCCTTTTCTGTTTTAGTAAATCTGCATAATCTGACTTCAGTTCTTGATAAATTGGATTTATTTCGCTGTCTGTCACATTATTTCTGCATTCATCACAAAAACAGAAATTCACTTTAATAGATTCTGCTCAAGAGACTCCGTGAACACCAGAAACAGACATCAGTACTGTTGCAGGATTTAAGCAAGAACAATTACTCCAGTCAGAGCATAGAACCTGCACAATTGTAAGGGAAACCATATTAGAAATATTATATATAGAATTGTAGGTTTTTACCTTTATTTATTTACTTATCATTTCAGAAATTTGTTCTTATTGATACAGAGGAAAACTGATCAGGATGGTTCCATAGGTCTTTTTTCTATGATTTCTAATTCGATTTTTTGGACATTAATTTGCAGTCGACATCAGAGATAACTGTCTGACCAGAAAGTGGAAGTCACACTGAAATGACCGTGTTGGTGTGTTCAGATTTGATTGAGTTATAACTGTTTTTTGTTTTTGAAACTTTACTCCAAATAGGCCCAAAAGGCTTCATACACACATGCGTATAGGCTGCGTTACCGCAACTGTCACCGCGTCCGTGGTCGGGGGTCAAAGGTCAGGAGTCAGTGGACAGCCAGGGAAAGGTGGAGCATATTCATCTAACACTATACTTAAATGTTCCCTTCACAGTTTGTATTGAGCTCCCCATTCATAACTTTTCATACTCCTGCCACTATCATCCTGGAAAAGGGAAGAATAAAAAAACCTGCCTGGGTTGTTTGGCTGGTTCGTGGGAAGCATCGTCAGTACCTTTGCAAAACAGTGTATGGGGAGAAGTTGTTTTGGTGGAACATTAACATATGGGGGAAGTGAGCTGTGGTGTTAAAATGATTCAATCCCTGTAAAAGAAAATGCTACATCAAAAAGATGTATGTTTTTGTCAAAACTTGCCATTTTTTGTTGTTGCAGTTGGAGGACTTTTAAAACAGTAACACGCTGATAGTGGATGGGGAAGGAGAATGCTGACTGAAATATTCGCCAAGTGGCAGGTTTATTCCAACAGACTACATCCTGTGAGTCAGGCCAGTAGGAGCCTGTTGCAATTAGCTTTGCAAGCTGTTGCCCAGAGTTTGCTGTAACTTAGTCAACCTTGTCATAAAAGCCAGAGATAGTGTGCACACATTCATGTTTTATTTCCTTACACTCACTTCCCTCTCTTTGCTGGGATCATCTGCTTCCAGTCCACACCTGTAAGTGATCTTATCTAAGCTGACGGCTTGTAGTCTTCTCCAATTCAAATGATTCACAGTAATGCAAAAGTAAAATCCCCGAGACCAGACATGGGAATGAAGCTTGACTAAAATCCAGCCATACATAAAAAAACTGGACTGTAACCTCATTTTAAAGACGACGACGACGATGATGATGATGATGAATCACCAAAAATCATTGAAGAGTTGTAACAAACCGATTAAGTCTGAAAACAAAATTTCTGCATAGTCCTGTTAGCTGCTTTAGGACAGCAGAACGGGCATCATTGTCTGTTTGGGAACGCAGCTTGTTCACATGTAAAGTAAAGCTTTTTTTTTTGCCAGAACCAATCATGAAACAGGGGCAGTTGTGCTCTTCGTGCTGAATGACAAGTGCTGAATTCTTTACCAGAACCATGTGCGTATTCATAAATACAGCTTCTTCTCCCTGTGACAGGTATTTTATGGACTAACACTCTTCAGTTTGGTAGAGGTGACTAAATGGCGCTGGATGGCTGCAGGAGAGTGAAGACTATAATGGCAATTACTGACAGCCTTGAGTTGAAGGTCAGAAAAGAGACAAGAACAAAACAGATCAAATCTCCTTTCCTTTCACTCGTATTACAATGGAAACCAATAAGATGACAATATTAAGAAAAATAATTTGCAATACAATACTGTGGAAACACTTAGTCTGCCAAACAGGGCTGTGAAAGGGAAGATACACCTGGTATGAAATAAGCTTCACAGGAGATAAGCTTTACAAGAATTGTGTTGTATTTTTTTTTTCTGACAACTCCGTCTCCCAGAAATTATATTCATATGTAACTAAATTGCAACTCCAATTACATTTTGTAAAAAAATGTAATGTCACCCACATTATGTTTTGCTACAAACATAATCAGTGCCTTGATTCTGTTGGAAGGAAGCGTAATTTGTCATTGAAGGATCCACTTCTTATTTTGCCCATGTGCAATCAGAAGGAGTGGGATGGGATGGATGGTGGATATACAAAATCCAGCACTTCGACACCAGAGAGAGGAGTTCACATCCTGACTCCCGTAGCTGTTTAAGTTTAGACAAAAAAGCCATTTGTTTTTTTACTATTTGTGTTAAACCTAACCCTGGCGTCTTTCCACAACCCTAAACCAAGTGCTGTTTCTGTGAACAATTTACATTTGTGTTCAGGATCATTTTTAGCCACTTCCTTTTCCACCTATCAATACGTACACCTATAATCCAGATGTTTTCAAACTATATGGAAGTGCATGAGGAGATGTGGAGGGATTAACAAGAGGCAAAAAGCCTACACGAGGTTAAAGGGACAAAAGCAGCCGAGGGGTCAGTCTACACAGGAGAACCAGCTCTTATAAAGACAACCCCAGTCATTGCTACCAACCCTCCATCTCTTCTCAACGGTCTGCCCTTTGCATTGTGTTAAATCACCCGTTTTGTTTCTTGCTTCATTGTTTGAAATAACACGAACAGGTGCATGCTGGTCTTTTAGAAAGAATATGAATTTGTTTATTGTAATGATGTAGGTTTATCAACACAATGCAGCATATACTGTATAGCCAGCGTACCGAGACAATTATGCAAGGTAGGCTGCTCTAAAGCACTTTGAAACAGTCGTTTGTGTTGAAAATCAGACTCATGACTCAGTCAAATCTGAACACAGAGACATGGCAGGTATATATTTAGATGCTGTATGACCTACACTTTCCGGGGATATAATTAGCTCTGATGCCCATCCAAAATAAACACCTGCAAGCCTGCTTTCAACTTGCTTGGCAATCATGATGTTTTTTATGGACTGTACATGATCAATGGCAAATGTAAACACTTTATTTTCCAAAAAGAGACAAAAAGTTGTTGGATCAAGGTGTAGCGTACTGCATAGCTCGCTGAATCAGTGGTAAGGTTATACTTCCATTTTCTTGTAAAAGTTCATATCTCTGAAACACGCCTCACATCGAATATTCAGAGTCTCCCAGATAGCGTCTCGACTGGGGAGGGGCTGGACAATTTGGCTCATTTGGCTCATTTTTTAAAACCTTGCAGGTGTGTGTAGGAAATTTCCCAGTGTTTCTATGCTAAATAATTCATGTAATTAAGTGTACAGTGAAAAAAAAACTGTGAAAGACATGCAATATGTCAGTAGGGACATAATGATTCATAACTGTATGGGCTTTATTTTACTACTTATGAGGAGTTTAATGCAAATAGCTGGAATTTACATTTCCCAACTTGCTTTTTTGTCTGTCCATGTGTTTTCATGGACCTGTGGATTGTCATCAGTCACGACCAAAGAACTGCCCCAGTTCATTTCATTACATTTATCTGACAGGGTTTTTTTCTTTTCCAGATTGACTTGCAAAGACCACATTTGGCCACGGCCAGCTAACATATCTGGAAATGTTCTTTCTCTGTCTGTATTATCAAGGGTGACTTGTGTGAACTGAGGGTAGACAACTATCCCAGCATACATTTGGCCTCAAACAGCAGTGTTGGCGAAGAACTTCAAACCCTCAGTTGTTTTTCACTTTACAAAATGTGTCGCCAAATCAAATCTGGAATTGTTCTGTTTGAATGGAGTCGTATGGTAGAAGTGGCTCAGTTCACTGAATAAAAAACTACTTTGTGAAAACTGTTGGTTCCATAGCAATCACACGATGCATGTGACAATCTTTCACATCTTATCCATAGACTAGAAATTTACGACACCACCTGATAAGACTTAAAATCAACAAAATGATCGATTTGTGAGACAAGTGACAGCTTGAGGTGTTGCGACAGGTGAGGCCCATTTACAGCAGCTCTACAGTCTGTCACGGAGCTGAACCGTGGACCAAACACATTCATTTTTATGTCTCATTTCTTTTTTTATATTGTCATAACCAACCACCATCAAAGTTAAAAATAACCACACTCACCAAGCATGTCACTAATCTCTCCCGCCACAGCTAAGAAATCCACTCTGCTGAACCACGAGACGAACTGTCGTAAACATTAGGAGAACGTTCAGTGACGTCAGAGACTTGATACCATTGGTTCACAGGGATAAACGTCACCAATGCTAATTAGCTGCAGGTTACATGCCGTTACATTTCCATCAATGGTGAAACAGTTTAAAGAAGACACCCCAGAGGATTTTAAAATCTGGTTGCGTCACACATATAAGGAGCATCTCAAACATGCACACACAAGATTTGACATTATTTAGATTCTCGTGCTTGAGAATCTGCTTTTATTACACTGTAAAGTATCCCTGTAAAAAAAGGAGATCGTCAATGATTCAATGTCAGTGACGTGGTCAACATGCGATAAATGGAGCTGAGATGTTCACTGTCCGTTTTAATATGTCTACAGTAGTATGTTAGCTAGCATTAGCCTCGTTAGCCTCAAAGTCTATAAGTTTACCATTGCTCATAAACGCCGCTGCCATCTTGCTCATTGGCTGTTGTGGTTCTGTTGTGGTTCTCACATTATCTTCCTGTGTTGGGCCAGCATTAAGTGAAGTTCTCTCACAGTTTTGTGCTGGATGTCCATTCAAACTACTTTTCATCTCCAGTCAGGGTCCCTAAAAAATGTATTTTCTTTTTGTTATTTCTTATTTTCTTTTCACCTGATTGTGTGTCCTTTTCCTTTTCCTCATCCTCTTTTACTTTTATGTCCTGTTGCCTCTGTTTCTTATCAGCTCTCTTCTTTACTGTCTACACCTGTCCTCTTTATTCTCATCCTTCCTTTTACTTGTTTCTTCTTCTTACTATCTTTTCCTTTCCTGTGCTTTCCTTGTTTCCTTTCCTTCCTCACATGTCCCTCTCCTTTTTTATTATCATCCCATTTCTTTACTCTGTCACCTTTTCTCTATTCTCCTTTCCTTTTTACCGTTCTTATGTCCTCTTGTCTCCTCCTTTCTCATCCTTGCCTGTAGGTCTTTGGTCCAGATGAATGGGAAATCAATAGTGTCTGTGTTGACATCCAGAAACAGTCTGAGTCTAAAGCACACCCAGGTGATGGATGACGACAACCTTACTGTGTGTGTTTGTGCGTTTGTGTGTGTGTGTGAGACATTGCGCAGACACCGAGTCCTTGACCGTGACCCTCCTGCCTTTCCGTCTCCTCTCCCCAGGTCCTGGGTGGAGGAGTCAAAGGTCGGGGGTCAAGCTGAGGCAGCTCCCCCTGGGAGTCTGGGGCTCATGGGAGGGTCCAGTTGTGAGTGCAACCTTTGACCCCCACCCCCCCCCAGGCAGGTCAGAGGGCAGAGGAATGTGAGGGATTAGTGGAGCAGTATCAGTCAGGAGGAGGTGAAGACAGGGCCGATTCAGCTGTCTGTCAGTCTGTCTCTTCCTCTGAATTTTGCCTCCACTCATTCCTCCACGTGTAAAGTCCTAACCTGCCTCCTCTGCTCTGCAGTTAATCTTATGATTGCAGAGCATTCTTGTCAGCAGGTAAGATGAATACAGCCAGTGGAAATATTATGACAGCTAAGTTTACTGCAGGTGCAACAGGTAAAACTAAAACAAACTTCAAACTAAATTCTGGATTGAAAAGTAACATAAATAAGTAGAAAAAAACATCTGTTTTGACTTTGATTGTTCCTCATTTTGTGTCAGTTTGGACAAAAGCCAAATGGATAAATGTAAATGTAAATCTAGCCATGGAGTATCAGTTGAAATAAGATATCAAACGTAGTTAAGGTTTCTTCAAGTAAAACAAAAAAAAAGTCTACACTTATCGGCTATATTTGATTAACTCACATCGCATTCCAGACTTGATTTCTTAAATATAAAACTGCTTGTACATTTTTGTGCATTTGTGTAATCTTGAAGACATGTTACTTTTTTTTTCATTTGAAAAAAGCTCAGTCCGCATGGTCACCACCAGCTATGCCCAAAACGTACCCCAAAATACCACATGTGAATGGGTTAGGACTTCTCCTTGAAAGCTACTCTAGTCTGGATTAAGGCCTTTACACACCAGATGCATGATAAATAAACAACACAAAAGCGCAAAATACTCGCCCGTGAATATCTTGCGTCCAAACTATTCATACTGGGAGCGATGCGAATTTACAACCTCTGTTGACACTCAACGAAAGGTCCGAATATATTTACGCCAGCCCATTTGCAGAAATACTAGTGGAACATCAACTGGAGCTCAGATCTTCTGCCCGTGTGTCTCCAATGTCTTCTGTTCCTTTGGGTCTATGTCCAATGTCCAGGGAAAAAGACACACACAGTGCAAACCTTATCTGAGTCATATGACATTAACTTCACGCATGCTTTTTTTTGTGGATAGAGGTCAACAGGTACATCATGGTTGTTGTCACATGACATCTGTTTCACACAGTGTGATTGGTTGACGCCTATATTAGTGGGGTGAGAGCTTGAATCCACCGCGTAACATTTGCTTTCTGTGTGAAAGTACTCATTACATAAACAACGGTTTGTAAAATATGATGCCGTGTGAATTAATCGCACGCAAAAAACACCCCCCAGTGTGTAAAGACCTTTAGAGTGGACACTTTCTAATACCCAATCAAGCACTATTCATGGTATAATAGCCTTATTTGTATGACATGGAAATGAATGGAATTGTATAATAGAGCCCACTTACTTAGGAAAAACCTAAAAATGCATTACATTTAGCCCACTGTATTCTCTGACAGCAGTTTTTTTTACAGACCTTTCAAATTGTCAATTTTAAAACAGAGCGACTCAGTCAGCCATTTATACAGACAGCAGCTGTGCCAGTGCAGTCATGTGTTAGCTTATTTTCCATTGGCCTCTGCACACTGACAGTTTTCAGATGTGTTAATGTCAAGAAGTCTGCTCTGGGGTACAGAAATAATTAATTTCATCATCAGAACAATGCGTTTTAGATGTCTCAAAAATTAATTCAAGCACCAGAAAGCAGAATTACAGCGATTGCTTTGAAGTTTCCACATTAGGTTTTATCACTGTCAATCACCGATATGCTCTGATGTCGACATTTAGCAAGAATATTCTGAGAACACTGCCATAAAGCAGCCTTATGTTTCAGATTAGAAGCTGAAATCAACTTTTGAAAGCTCTTTTTTGACAAAATAGTAATTATACAACTCATTTTGTGCAGGTCACTTCGAACCCCGTAACACTGGTGCAACTGATGTAACTGGATATACTTGCATCATACTCTGTGAAATCCGTACAACTCTTTGTACATTTACAGTAAATCAGAAAATGAAAAATGAAAATGTCAAATCAAACCTGCTCATCAGATCTGTCTATAGTACATCAGTAAAATCAGAACTAGCTTCAAGCTCTTACACGACAAAATCACACGGGAAATTACTTCCTTGTTAACAATGACTTCTTTGTAATGTAAAAATTGTAAAAAGAACAGAATCCACAATATCAGACAATATATGGCACAAAGGAAAGTACCATATATGACATGGTACCATAAATATATATACTGTATATGTATATATATATATATATATATACTGTATATATGTACATATGACATAACAGCATTTTCAAGCTTTACATTTACCCTCCAGACGTCATTGTCATGTCACCAGGATTATCTCACCTTGGGCTTGGTTTAAAGAGTAAACATTCTTTCCACTATTTGTTGTTCGTTTCATTATTTGTTTTTATTTTTTGGCCCTTCAGGTACTAACAGTCAGGACAGGTCAACCTCTGATGCTCTAATTCAATTTTTTGTGACTCTGAATCACATTTTACACTAATGCTACTTAAAGCATCACTTAATGGTTGACTGAAATATTAGCTCATACTGTAATAACTAATGAATAAAACAATTTAATATTAATATGGGAGTTTTACTACGACATTTTGTAAATGTGCCATTTTGTAATATAAAATTTCAAAGAAACCACATTATCAGACAAAATCTGTAATAAAATGTGTAATATCTGTCTCGGAAAAGACAAAAACGAGCATGACCGTTGGCAGACAATACCAACAGTACCAGCTTTGGCAGGTGGAAGTGTAATATGTGTTCACTGACACACAGGCACATGAACACCTCATTATGTTCCTGACAAGCTTTTCAAGGAAGCCTGATTTTTACAGTGGCAATAAAACATGAACAGACTGGGCTTGAGCCTGAATACAGCTACATGATTCAAACAAAGTTAAAAGACAAAAAGGGAGAAAAACAAAGTGTGCAAAGAGTAGAAGAAGCTCTGTAAAGTAAATCAAAACCGGAAACAGGAATGACAGAAGAGCCGTGAGAAGTGGAAGGAGGAGAGCGAAGAAAAGCTGCTTTATGTGGGGGGATGTTATTTATTGCGACACACCATTTAAACCAATTGGGCAGCAAATAGGAATGCAGGGGTTAATGGTCATCATTTTGTCAGTGCTGATTTATTGCCCCCGGACAAGGCCCCTGACCTGAAAGGCTCTTTCGTGGAAGTTTTTTTTTTCTGGCAGGGTGGGGCCGGTGTACATCTGAAGAGTCACATTCCAGGATAAGATGATGAATGCCTTCTGCGGGACGGTAGAATGGAACCAGTTTTACATTTTAAAGGACTAAAGTCTGTACCAAAAAGAAGGAGTGCACTATTTGGCCTAATGTATATTTCATAGATACAGCAGAAAATCTCTCCTTTACGCCCCCAAACTGTTTTTATGCAATTTACAATCTTAACTGTTGCAAGTGTGAGTGCTGGTGTTGGGGGGTTGATTAGCATGAAACCACAAGACAAAGCAGCTCATCCATTTACATTAGCTTCCTCTCAAATCATAGTTTACAAGCTTGACGAAGCCCCTGTTGAATACTTCCTTTGGCATATTTACGATACTGTACCATTTTCATACGGACAGGAATGCAACTCAAACCGCTCCGAGCACAACGTCGAGCACGCTCTAAAATATGACAGAAGACGAGGAAAGTAAAGTAAAATAAAATGGTCATGTTTAGCTTGTTTGTTTGCTACTGTTGCCATGGTAATGCTTGATTTGCTCTACCACTGTGTATGTTCACCAGTGTGGTCTTTTGGCTCTACTTGGCCAGACTTTGCTTGTCACATTCACGTACTTCCCTGAAATATGTTCCAGGCCATAGTGAGCTCCAAACATAAGTTCTAAACAGTGTCCTACACTCTTTCAACATTGTGTCCATGGCGTCACCTGTGTTGAGTGTGACTAGGTTATGTGTATTTCTTTTTGCCACACTACGAGTGCGTTGTAACCACAATGTCCACTTGTTGTAGGCTATAAACATATACAGCGATCTGAGCCGTGCGCTCCTGGTGTCCAATCAATCTTCACGACACTGCCTGGAGAAAAGGTCACCACCATGGAAACACTGGAGGTGGGGCTCTATTTCCATCACATATGCAAATACACACATGGTTGCACACACTTACTTTCTCCTTCTCTCACATGCACATGTACAATCATGTGCAACAATATGCAAACACATATTGCATTTGTACACAAAAATACACACAAATATATTCAAATCCTCACTTTTCTTCTTAGAGTTTCTTTTCATCTTCCCTCTTTATGTCAGTGACACACACACACACACAGTCAGCGGCGGGTCATTGGTAGGTCAATTCCAGGTCTGGCATTTTGTCCCAGCATATGATGCTTGTCTGCAGTTGACAACCTTGTTATCTGTCCCTCTCCTCTCTAATTCCCTATGTCGTTCACTCTCTCAGTATGTTGTGTCCTCCACTTCTGTGTATGTCTGATGATCTGTCATACCAAACTGTGGCAGCTATAAATAATTCATGGAATAAAATGTTTCTCAAACTATCAGCTGGCCCATGTCGAGCTGATCCTCACACAGAGAATGTCAAAGGCCTTGACGAGAGGTTGTTTTATCCTTATTCACAACATTTACAACAACATTCACAGCATTACATCAGCAGAAGCATTTTCTAGAAGCTTGTTAGAATGATGTTTCTTGTCATCTTTTGCGGATCCAGTTTCTTTAGACTTGACCTACTGTCCAGATGTGCCATTGTCTCTTAAACGAAAGGTTCAATACGTGACATTTGCACATGCTGGTGTGTTTACAAAACGTTTGTGCCTGTGTTGTGCTGAGAACCGGTCATTTCTTTCTGTTAGCCAACTCCATTTCTAATCTAACGGGAGCAAGTGTTGCACAGTGTTACTGCTGTAGAGGAGCCTCTACGCAGAAACCAGTTTAGAGGCTGTTATTCTGGATATAGACAACTGAGACAATTTAGGTTAGGTTAGTTTAATGTCAGCAAATGACAGGCTTCAGGCACAAAACGGACTCCAACACAATTAAGCTTAACGTAAATATGAGCAGGTGCAAATCTTACATATTGAACCTTCATTATAACACGTTTGCAGTGTGTTCACACTGTTGCAGTTCAGCGAGCCTAAATGGACCTTGATGAACCTGACTGATGAATAGCAGAGTGATGTTTAATTACTAAAATTAGCTAATGCTTTTATTTCTTGAATGCCACAGAAAGTTATAAAGCTTGTGAGATGCAACCCCCCGATTCAGACAAAAGGATTCTTATACAATCTAAAAAACACATTTTAAACATACTGAAACCTTTAGCAGTCAGTATTTTTAAAAGCCATTCTCATGGTGCTCTTTATCGGTAAAATAGAGTTCAAAACTTTGAGGGAACGGGAGAAAAACACCATTAATTAGGGCAATAGACATGACAAACATGTCAACCAGCAATGACACAACCAGCGTAAAGGCTTTTACAGAAAACAATGAGACCAAGTAGTCACACGCTGCTGTGTATTGCCCTTAATTTGAACTGTTCATTGTCTTCAGACAATTTTTCCACCACTCTGAACGTAGTTAGACTGCAAGGTCTGGAAGCAAAGTTTTCCAAATGAAGTCATGATTTTCAACTGTAAAGGTGGACTGATTTATTTCATAAGACGTATTCCAACATGATTTAACAGAGGACAGAGAGTACATCTTCGAAACCCCCTCGAAACAACTGAGTCCCCTACAGAGAATTATAGAGATATCACCACGCCCGGCATAAAAGATGACAACTCTCCCTTCCCGCACTTAATCAATGGTGCTGACCTTTGCAGACAGCCCCTCGCTGAGTGATTAAAGCCGAGCCTCAACACGGATTGTTGGGATCGCGGAAATAAAGGCGTCCAGATGGGGCGGGAGAGGAGACGACCTCCCGCAGCTCAGATTCCACCATCATTTCCATCCATCGCCTTCCACCACGCCGCCGCCACATACCAGCATCCAGGTAACCATTCCTCATTTCAAATAGTGACTGAAGACCTTTGATACTGCCGTCGACTAGGATATGCATTTGACACGTATTTTAGGGACACTGCAGTATTTTTGACAGAAATGTAAAATAATATTTGTAATTACATTCTCATTAGTGTATAATCACAAAAATGAGTATCATTGTGTTTTCATTACCTTAAAATCTACAGAGGGAGTGGGTCACCATTCGTGGAGTCCACCATGGTGCGACGACATGTTTGTTTTTTTTCCCTTTTTTATCGTGGGTTGCATCCAGCGTTAAGGCACATTACTGTCACCAACTATGTTTGAGTGTAGACCAGAGTTACTATCCCCTCAACTGAAAAAGCCCAGAAACAAACATCTAACAAGGGACTTTAAATGTCAGTGTATATCATACCATACCATTCTACATGTGTAGTACATATATATTTATAACTGAACAAGAAAATTCATGTTTTATTGCTAACCATCGCATCAGGATGAAAGCGTTCTGATAAAACATGTTCTCTTCTCGAAAATGGATGCAAATGCATGCACTTAAAGCTGAATTACATCATCTTCACAATTTTATGGAATCTGAAGGTTACCTTTTTCTTTTTTTTTCCTATTTTCAGTAAAGTGACAAACTTTGACGTCTTTGTGTAATATGACTGTATCCAGGATAGTGGTATTTCCAACTGTTTCAATATTCTGAGAATATTTTTCCTGAAATGCAAAGGCTGAGGGGAAATTCACTGAGGTGTACTTACAGTAGTCACCTTGCATAAATAGGTGGAGCAGTTATGATCATTCTGAGTACAGAGACTGAAAGGTTTAAAACACTGAAATGGACCATGTACATCAGCCGTTTACGGACACTTAAAAGCTCGGGTGCTTAAAAAGTGGATATTTTTACCTGTCTCTCTTCTTCTAAAAGTCTGCACTTATCAGCCTTCAGGTGGTGTGTTGAATCTTTTCTCATCTTCCATTTCAATACGAGGTGCGAAATTACCCGAGACGTCTAAAAAAAGGAAACAAAAGGACATGGGCACAGGTTTGCAGAGGTCTGTAGCGGTGGCGAAACTGCTTGGCTGTAATTCACACCTCATTTCTGTTAAACCTCTCGATAATCCCAGAGTGCCTTTCCTTGGCCCTGGTCCAAAGCACTCTGTAACAAAACAGACAAAATAAAAAATGGTGGATGAATACCAGCAGAGGAGTGTCACAGGGGTGAGAGATTTATAATGTGAGCGGTACAAACTCCCTCGTAAATCAGCGCAAAAGGCTTTCAGGTAGGGGAGCTGGCATTTATGCAAGGAGAGAGAGAGAGAGAAAGATAGATTTGAATGAGCAAGTGTGTAAAGGTGCAGCTGTACTGTAGATAGGGTTCAAAGAGAATGATTGAACAGATATTAAAAGAAGAGTAAATGAAGATTTTTTCCTGCAACCTAACAGACCAGAGACACTCTACAAATCTGAGGAAACAAATGCCTCACAATGACTCATTAAACACATTTGGTTAACTAAAAAAACAACAGACACACCAGATGCAAAAGGTCAATCTCAAAAACAAAACAAACGCACAAAAAACTCGCTAGTATCTAGCACTGCAGATGGTTTTGGTTTTAATTGAGATAGCCACATGTATAAACAGTGTCTTTACACAAGAATGAACATGCTAACATAATGTGTGACATAAAAACAAGGAGGAATCAGATTTTTCATTTCTTCAGATCCTTTTTAAAACTGCTGATTGTAAAAACTCAACATTCTAATGAATTTATTGAAAATGCAGGCTAAAATAGCACACCAGCAAGCCATGACTGAAAGCCCAAACACTAACACAGCTGCCCTACAAATTAAAGTGTACCTTCACCTCTGCTATGAGACCGAACTCAACACACTGCATGAATTTGAAAAGTGCTAAAAAGTCGACGGGAGGCGTGGATGTGTGAGATAGGGATTGTTCAGGGACATCCCCAGGCCAGAGAACCATCACCTATGCAGAACTGTACAAGGGTGTGAAAGGGTTAGTTTGGGGTTTTTACCACCTACTAAAATCAGTTAAAAAAAGTGAAAAGTGTGCACTCTGTTTACGATATTTTCATTGCTTCACCTTGTGACCGGATGGCCCTTCCTGACAGGGAACTCAAGCCCGGAAACTGTCTTCAAACCCACTAGACGTCCCTTGACAAAAACAGCAGCTTTACCTTGCAAAAGCCGACCGGTTATTTTGTTCGTGTTGTTGTGTGATTTTGGTGTTTTATCATGTTAGTTCGGGTCCAAACTGACAAACAAACAAGCCGATTTAGGCAGCAGTTCTGTGATGTAGATCTGCCGCTTTTGTCAAGGGAGTCTTGTGGCTTTGAAGAGGGTGATATACTGGCTTCAGTTTCCCCCGCGGGTGCAGGAGGGCCACACATTAGAAAGCCTTAACTTAGATTTTTTGATGTATAAGCTCATGATGTACTGAGGACCCAAAAGACTAAATCTACAAGGTTCAGGAAGTTGTTCTTTGCCATTTTGACCCATAAAATGCAAATTTTTATAAATTTGCAGATTTTTAAAATAAATATTAACACCAACATTGATGTATTTCATCACAGTGGAGCCATGTAATTCAGTTTACAGCTAAAAAAAAACCATCTTTTAGTGTGCTGTACCTCTTTAAAGTTACAGTATCATGGCAAACCTCCAAACAGAAGTCTCTCCTATAACTTCAAGCTGCAGCACTTGATATTTTTTTGGCGTTATTGAGCAAAAAATCCATAATTACAAGTGGTCTGAGAGGAAATAAGAATCCTACCCACGTCTCTGGACTCCAATTTCGGGCTAGGGTTAGGGTTAGGGTTAGATTCAGACAGACGTGACTCTACTGCTCTACTCCGTGGTGTGACACAGAAGCTTGGAAAAGCATCTTCTCTTTTCCACAGCGGTGTGCAATGGCGTCAGGTCATCTATGTTTATATTTAGTCTTTTGATTTGGACCGAGAGGTGAGAGCTGCAGGACAAAGGTGTGTATTTTCCCCTGAAATTTGATTCAGGAGTTAAAGCTGCACTGATCAATATCACGTATATGCAGTGTAAAAAGTCACTATGTCCAATGTTAAAGGTGTCGCTTTAGTGACAAACCCACTGAGCATCTTTCAGTTTTGTGTGTTAATTGTGTTGTTTTGGTTCAGCTTTTCCTATCTCATCGTGGTGGCATTATTTTCAGAGAGGAGCTCTTAGAAATGTACTGTTTCACTTAAATTAGCTCCATATTTAAATGTATTTTTTTTTTAAATGGTTTTAAGTACTTAATGCAGTTAGAAATCTATATTTATGTCATTGCATGGGAAAAAACTATCTGCATAGTTAGAAAATATGTATGGAAAATAAATTAAATAAGTTTTCTTTTCAGTTCTGTGTTGATGACTTTAAAGACTTTCTGAAGAACTTGCCAGACACGATTCATAAAAATATGCTCCCGATTCCCTTCACTCCAGACACAGACTTCACTAATTATATCACTGAAAGCTTTTGACAAGCAGAAATGTAGGCTGGCTGGGAGACAGCAGACGTCTCGACATGTCGTCCTGAGAGGTTAAAACCAGCCGGCCAGGAGCCTGAAAACATTTAATTTAAGCATTCAAGACTGCAGTTTTGGAAGTTTTTGCTTCTTATTAATGTTCAGGGGGGCTGAACTGGTGCCTAAGCACTCATAGAGCTGGAGTGGTCAGCTCTTCACAAGCTTCCATGTCTCTTCACCGCCCTTAAAAGAGAATAATTACAGAGTGCGTGCAAGGTGTAAATGACAAACATCACTTATGAAGCAAGGTCACTGTGTAGGAAGCTGGTGTTTTGTTTCACAACCCAAAGAAGAGGCGAATCGTTGGGTTTACTTTGCACAAACATGATTATTACTTTCTTTAAAATGTGGCCTGTAGTTTTCTAGCATTCTTGGTCCACTGGTTTTTCAGTGAGGATGGGGTCAGGCCAAGAATAAGCAGGACACCGTTATCGTGCAGAATGCTACGGATCTTTTTAGGTTTTTTTCTTCAATAGAGTCATGAACAGCTGCTTCATTAAGACCTTAAAATCAAAGAAGCGTTTGAGTCGTTTGACTCCAATTTCCGCGATCACTCCTTATTCTCTACACATTGCATTAATTTGATCCTTTGCCATTAGTGCACATATAAAGCGCTTTCTTGGCTGTTGCAGGCCAGCTGTAAATACTTGAATAAACACATAGACTTTGTTGTGGTCTGCTCTGATGCTGGCTGGGAGTGCCATTCTCAAGCATGCTCTCATTAAATTGGAGTGTGCTCCCTGAAAGCTGCTCTTTGGACCTGCTAAGTGATGCAGGTGGCTCACTTTAATACGCTGGAAAATGTATTTTCTCTCCTGTAAATCCTTATTAGCACCTGCTTAATATTACAAGTGATTTTCTTAAAGGAAGTATATGCCTGCGTCTGCCTTTTAAGGGATTGGACATGCAGTAGTGTTGCATTGAAACGTTATCTGAGGTGTTTCATGATGGTTTTTCAACAGAAAAACTGCCCTTGAGGTCAGCGTTGATGAAGAGATAGCATTTTTCTTTTCTTTATGCTCTGCAGTAGCACACCTGCACTACATACCTGCGCGGCAGCCTGTGCATTCTCCTCACTAGCCTTGAGATATCTGGACAGTTATGGAAAATAAGTGTACTTCAGACAAGAGAACAGTAATGGGGCACTCTGAAAGTGATTTACTTTACAGAAGTGACAGCATGTCATTTACAGCTTGTTTTGCAAATGCATTTCTTACATTGCCTTTACCCAATGACCAACAGATGGCAAGAGATCATAATTCTGCATTCTTTAATTTTTAACGCTAGCAGTAAAAAAAAAAAAAAAAAAAACAAGCTATCAATTCAACACTGACTCACTAACGTCCATATGGTGACATGTAAGCAAACTTAGCAGACATGTAGCAATATTAATTTGGAGTCATGTTTGTGTCCACCATACCTTATTAAAGTCATTTAACGTTGATTGTTATTTTTCATAAAGCACTTTGGGCACCTGTGGGCTGTTGTAAAGGGCTATATAAATAAAATAAAGTTAAAATTGAAGTTACTCAACTTTGTCTGCCAGCAGTTTGGTGCTGGATATCTAATGTATAAGGAGTTTATAAGGTCATTGTGCCTCATTTATCAAATGAACGTGCGATTAAAAAAAAACTAATTTCCATGCAATTTTAGGCATTTATTGATATGATCATGAGCCAATGGTACGAACAAACCTCACATCAGGTCTCAGCTTGTGTACACGTGTGAGTCAGTCTGGACATGTAGGGCGGGACAGTAAATCTGGCTAATATATATTGATTGGCACAAAAGTATACGCAGTCACATATTCATCACCTACAAATATGTAGCCTATGCTAAAATATTATTTTAGTTCTTTTTCTAGTTCTTTAAACGAATCACACTCGTCTTGGCCGGTGCTGAACGCAGGACTCGGCGGCAGTGCCTTTGCAAAATAGCGTTGGGAGTAAAGTTTTGGTGGAACATGTGCGCACTAAATTCCTACATATGAAAACGACAAATAAAAAGACGAGTCAGAATTTGTTTGAAAATGGTAACACGCAGATAGTGGAAGAAAGGACAATACCAATCCTGCTACTGATTCCTGTAGAGTACATCGTACGAGGTCAGACTCGTATTATGCATCTCCTTGTCTTAAGTTTAAAGGGGCATTGGCAAAATAAATAGGAATGATGATTGTTTTCAGCCACCATTGATCAACGCCAGGTCATTCGTACGCTGTGACTGGCAAGATATGATCATTTCATGATTCACACATGAACTGTGTCGTAAGATGATTTCTGTGCTGGTTTTTATGACAGATCGATAAATAAGGGCCACTGTAACTGGAAACAGCTGCCTGGTACTGCTGTAAACAGGACTGGTGAGATGGAGCCAAAACACAAAAAAATACTTTCTACATCCACATTTTGCACATGTCATGACCATTTGTGTCCACCCTAAATTGTAAGTCCACAAATGCAGATGCCACTGGCATTAACAGACTTCCATGTGTGTCCGGCGTCATCTGTTTTGGTTTTTATCAGGTCCTTGAAGATGAGGGAAAATACAAAATAATGAGACAGAAGAGGCTAAAACATTCAACAAAAACTGAGCAGAATCTGCAGAAAAGTGAGAATTCTCTGAAGGTTCATAACTATGAGCAATTTCCTTCACTTTAGACAGTCAACCTATTGTTTAGTGTCACTTTAACCATTATTAGCGCATAATGGACAGGTAAAACTGACTGCACCACTCAATTTCTCTAAGTCAAGAAATATTACATTAGGACCCCCGTGATAGTATCATACAAAGCTAAAAAAGTTTTTCTTTTTCACTGTTTGCACTGATTAGAATGGGGTCACAGCATGGGTCTACTCAGCAATTATTTTTGTTTTGTGCTTTTGACCCAGATGCTTAGTTCTGTTTCACTTTCAACCACTGTGTGCATTATTACAGAACAAGTAACTTCATCCAGAAGGAACTAACTAGCTATCTTTTTAATCTGAACATAGCTTGAACGTGCATAGTATACTGCAGCTTGAATACATTTTGAATAAAATACAAGTTTTAACAGCTTTATCTCCTTATGGTTTAGCAGCTGCAAAGACATGCAAGACAAGACAATGAAAGAGAAATCTGAAAATGAACCCTCTCCTCTTAATATTACTTTGGGTTTGTGGCGGTTGTTGTCCGAGAGGCTATAAAGTACTGTATGTACCTTGTATTTCTAATAATACCAAAACCAAAGCCCAGTGTTATTCATCAGATGCATGAAAGGCATATTGCATTGCATGTAATTCTGCCTGCATGAAAGTGTGCATAACACTGATCCCATACACTCTGACCACAAGAACAAACTTGTTAGCAGAGAAATTCTGCTTTTGAACAGTTGCCAGGGAAAGCCAAGAGGGATGGATGTGGAAGGAGGGTGAAACGGAGTGGAGGATAGATATCTCTTAGCCTGAGAGAGAGAGAGGGGGAGAGAGAAAAAGAGCAGTGAGAGGCTAACGCTAATCCACTTATTAAGGCAACAACTGGAAGCCTAGAACCCGCGCCAGATATTAATACCTAATCATGAGTTAATTAAAGGAGGGTTAGTTAGCGCCTAATCCGTTGTGATGGGGGGGGTGATAGTGGCGGGGAGCGACAAAGTGTCCTGAGGGGGCGACAAGGAGGTGGGGGTGGGAGGCCAGCTATATGTGCTAATGCTAGGTGCTAACACAAGAGCTGTGGACTGGAGATATAATTATCTTCAAGGTGCCAATGTTATGTTCTTTTTTCCTTATTATTTGAAAGAGAATATATTAGCACATTTGGCATGTTCCAGGTGTGAAAAAATCATTAATGTACCAGAAGGCCAAGATGTTACTGTTGAGGTGGAACATCATGGTCTTGAATGTGACTCACAAAGCGTTGCCGTATCCAGTCTCTGAGTAGTAGTAGTATTTCTTTCAGAAGACTCGATTTGAAATTAATGTGAAATAAGTTGACTCTAACTGGTTATTTTTTTACAAAGTGGTGTTTGAAACCCATGCCAAACGCATATCTTAAAGGTTCAGTGCGTAATATTTAGTGGCATCTAGTGGTGAAGTTGCAGATTGCAATCAGCTGAACACCTCCCTCACCCTCCCCAACAGTGGCCGCTAAAAACATGAACTGCTCTTGTTACAGCAGGTGTTGGGTTAGTCTTTTCTGGGCTTTTCAGTTAAAGGCATAAAAAATCTGGTCAACACTCAGGTATAGTAGATGGTGGTAAGGCAACTTAATGCTGGACGCCATCCACTATAAAATGGAAAAAGGGAGAGGGCGTCCATTCTAAGCTAGTACAGAAACGTTTTGGCGCAATATGGTGGACACTGTTATAAGGCTACCCACTCCTTCTGTAGAAATAAATACCTCATTCTAAGGAAACAAAAACACAACGACGAATATCATATTCCATTTCTGTAGTTTAACATCCATAAATCTTACATACTGGGCCTTTAAAAAAATGACCTGAGCCAAACTGGCATAATAAAATTTGAGACCTAAACCCATTTTAAGATCCAAAAGTTGATTTTCTATTATTTTAACCCTGGATTGTAACCCAGCCATCAGTTACAGGTTGTGTGACAAGGGAACATGCAGACGAGAGGGGGCTTAAGGATTCATCAAAAGCAATTTCCTACTCTTATGAATAAAGCTTTTTGGTTAAACAGGCACAGAGATATAATGCATGCTACTGAGTTGCCCTTAGAGGTGGGATCCAGTGTTTTTGAGACCTTACTGCCTCAACTTTGACCTTTTCCTTTTATCTCTCCTACATTATGTCCCTAACGTTATAGTAGCGCAATAGCAGACGTGCATGAGCCAAAACATACAAATGAGTGACGATATCATTCCCCTCTTCCTCTGTCCTTGATTTCTTATCAAAAACAAAGGGTCAAAAATGCCCCCCAAATTATTTTGTTTCTTTTATTTTTAAGTGGATTAAATACTGACAGAAAATCAATAGCAACATAATTAAAGGGACATTTTAATTAAAATTTAAAGACAAAAACATTTTCATACTTACTGTATGTATAGATTTTTAATATTTCAACTCATATTGTTTTTTCTTTTTGTCTCTTTCTATTTGTCTTCATATATTTCACTTCTAAATGGAGGTACATGTGCGTACATGTGTGTTCAGGCCTCTGAGGTCTGAGCATGCACATGTTTTTACTCTCCGTTCTGTTGTTTACTACTTCATTCTTTCTCCACCTCCTATTTATTTATCTTTTCTTCTTCTTTTCCTTTCATGGTTTTTCACAACCATTTACTCCGCCTTTTCAGTGTCTTCTCTGCATCTTCCTGGTTTTTCATCACCTTTTCTTCCTCCCTTCTCATCTTTTTCCGCCTCCACTGCATTACCACATCCTCCTCCACCTGTTTTTTTTTTTTTTTTTTTCTCTTCCTCTCCCACTTAACCTCCTCTTCCTCGTCGTCTTCCTTTAACTTTTTCCCTGTCTCCTCCTCCATCTTCCTCTTGGATGTGTGTTTTTAGAGAAAGTGTCAAATCACCTCCTCTCAACTCCCCCTTGTGGCGCTGGTCTCATTCATTAACACACATTCAAACATTCAAACACTCAGTCACACACACGTGTGCGCACACACACACAGGTAGGCTTGCATGCACAGAAGCAAGATATAAAGCCAGAGAGAGTTGTACACACACTCTCCCCTCCATTGTAATGAGGATGTTCAGCAATAAAAGAGGAGTTGCCAGCGCGATGGCAAGAGTGCGGGCATTAGCATTTGAAAGGAGCTGAATTAGCCATCGCGCCACAATCTCCAGTAAATGACTCTGGATGTCAGGCTAACGTGGCTTTTATCGAAGGACAGATTCACAGCGGAGGAAAAAGAGGAAGGTGCGGCGGCAGAAAGAGAGGTGAGGGCTTCGGAGTCTAAACACTATTCAAATGCAGCTGCTGGTAGAAAAGACACGGCAGCAGCGGTCGCATGTTTTCATATTCTCTTCCTTCACAACAATCCCCAGTGGACCTTGGACGTGGCGTTATGTTTAATTTAAAACATGTTCCCTGCAAAAGAAGTTCTCTGAACCCTGCCTACTGAGCGGTTAGAATCAAGGCGGGAGATGTTAGTCCTGGAGAGGGGAGAAGAATGGAGGCAGTTTGAGATGTGATAAAAGGAAAGAGAGAGGGGTCAGCAAACCTTGGCCGCCCAGGAATGACAGAAAGGTCACAGAGGCAGAAAGTAAACAGATGTAAATTCAGCCATGGCAGTCGTCCAAAGCAAAGGCCAATTTCACCCCCCTCTCCCGTCTTCATTTTCCTCGCTCTCCCTTAAGGTTGAGATTAATTTGCCTGTTATCTCTCTCTCTTTCACTCTCTCTCTCTCTCTCTCTGTTGTGAATAAATCAGCGATATTAATTACATGCATGCCGAATGGTTTGTGCAATGTCAAACGCACAGCGCAAACATATAAACATGCTTAGTGTGTAAAACAGAGGGGGTTGTGACAAACAAACAATAAAGCCAATGATATTAGTAATGTGTATGTTTTATGTGTACATGCTTTGCATAGGGAGGTGTTTCTGTTTAACACCTTACACTGAATGAAAGAGCATACGACTCTAACTTTAATATAATACATGACATGAGACAAATGATACATTTTAAAGGTAGGGTGGCACCACTTACGTTCATATTGGCACATTTAATTAACCATAATTAAAATATAAAGCCTCCTAAATATGTCATAAACTCACAGATGCTTTAATTTACCCTCAGAATTTGCATTTCTATATGTCCTCCCTATTCTTTGATTCTGGCAGATCTACTGATGCTGCTTCCATTTCTAACAAATTAATCAGCTGATCAAAAATGAGTGAATAAATACATAGCAACAATTTATGTATGTCATTTTTCGGCCAAAATATGCCAAGCATTTCCTTCTTCTGGTTTGCAAATAAGAATATTTACTTTATTAATATGAATTAATATTCATTTTACTTGTCTTCTATGACAGTAAACTGAATATCTTTAGACAACAAAAACAAAACAATCAATTTGAATGTGTCATCTTTTGGGAAGGTGCGCTGAACATTTTTCAATTCTGTCTGACATTAACTAATGAATCCATCAGTCAACAAAATCATTGGCAGACTAATCAATAATAAAAAAGGAGCATTACATGCAGCCTTATTTTTAATTACCTTCCTCACTAGTCCTTCATCTGAATCTGATGCTCTTTCTTCTGTTGAAGAGAAGAAGATGCCAACAGAAATTCCCTCGTGAAACTAGAAATAAAACTTGTATTTTTACATGAGGAGCACCGGTATTTAAACATTGTCATATCTGGGACTTACAAGTCAGCTTTCTTACTATATTGAAACTGTGTAAGTGTAAATCAGAAAATAATGTGAAAAAAAACTACTAAAGCACCAGCATATTTTAAATGTAGAGAGGCAGAAAAATCTCCTATATGTAAAGTTATTCCAACAGAAAGACCACTTAGACACATGATTTTACTAATTACATTACTTTCCCCCAAGGTACTATATTTCATTATAAAGTCACCACTGTACACATTACATTTCTCAGAATATTTAACAAATGTTTTAGCTAAAATGCACATCAAAGTTGTGATAATCTCTCAAATTATCATAACAAAAAATAAAAATAAAGTAAATGCAAAAGAATGCCTCTAAAACACACAAAAGAATTACCATTAACATACCATAAGGTCACTACAAATTAACTATTGTATCACAGACACTGTATCAGGAATATTTTAAAATACTACAAAAGCTAATGATATACCAGGGGTATCGGATTTCACAAGACATTAAATGATAAGCTGATAATAAGTTTATTTCAGACTCAATTATAATAAACACTGACTGATAATCAGTACATTTTAAAACACAACAGAAAACATTAAGAAGTGATAACAATAAGATGTTAAAAAACACGCCAAATAACATGTTTCTATCAATTATATGGGAAATTAACCCTTAAACTCACTAATAGACACAGTATGGATAATGCAGTGTTAACTTTTGGTCACTGTTGGTATCTCTTCCCATCTATCCCCACATCACAGAGGCAGGACGGCTGCAGCCTGAGGCTGATGGAGGAGGAGGAGGAGGAGGAGGAGGAGGAGGTGTGGATTGCTGGTCATTAGCTGTAGCCCGGGATTAGCCTGAGTGGAGCAGCTAGCCGCGGCTCGGATGAGGCTAATTAGATCTGTCTATCTGAACACATCCATCTTCTGCTCATACCTCCTCCCGCACTTCCCCCTCTACAAATAAATGGCTCTTTATTACTCTATCATTCAGGTTATTGCCTATGAAATAATGAGACACTCCTGGTCAGGGCCAGTATAATTGATTTTTTTTTATTTTGGTGTGTGTGCGCATGTGTGTATGTGTTGAAGGTATTGTTATTATTAGCTGGCCAGGGATTAGATGCCTGCTGAGAAGATTAGCTAGTGGAAGAAACAGAAGCAAAACAAAAATCACCAGTACATGAAACCTCATACTTCTCTGTGTGTAATTTTTAATAAAATCTTTTGCATTTACTTTTACTGCAGATTGAAAGTAATCATGTCTAAATTCCAACACTTTGACACAAATATCATTTGTGTCATGGAGATTTACACTGTGGAAACACTTTCCATAAAGGTATGGGCATAATGGGTCGCGCTGGTTGAAATAGAAACTTCTCAAATATCACTGTCCCTCCATTGATTCTCACACACACACAGATCACAGACGATACAGGAGGGCTGAGGAGGAAGGAGGGGCCCCCTGTATAAATGTTTCATTCCTCCTGAATGGCAGGTTAAGTGAGGATACGATAATACCGCCGACAGTAATGGCAACTTTAATTTCCTTTTCCTATTGTGGAGATTTATGTGGAGAAATTAAATTCCAGCAGCTCGCAGGCCTCAATAATCATTATACAGTGCAGAGAGTGAAAGAAAAGGGAAACTGTTTTCATGGTCACAATATATAAAAGAAGCAGGTTAAGCACCAGGGGAAAGAGAAGGTAATCTGTCAGGGCTTAATAAACACAAAAGACATTATACAGATGTTCAGAAAAGTCTCAAAGCGTCGAGTAATATTGGTTCATAAAGGAGCTGAGGGCTATCATGAGCTCAAACAAGAGCGGCCGAGTGTCTTAAACCAGCTCCATGATGCTGCGAGCGTCTGCCCTGTTCCATTCACAGCCAGACACCGACTCAAAGAGTCACTAATGCCCATGTAGTACTAAAATCAACTTCTGTAGGACTGAGCAATATTTGTCTACAACTTCAGTAAAGATGTTGAAGTCTGTCCGTCCTTTTCCCGTTAAAGGTTTTTTTTGGCCGAGTTTTTCCTCACTGGAACCGAGGGTTGAAGGAGAGAGGGTGTTGTACATTGTACAGATTGTAAAACCCTTTGAGGTGAATCTCTGATTTGTGATATTGGGCTATATAAATAAAATTGAACTGATCTTAAACTCTTAGATGTTAGAACATACTCAAAATAGTTCAATAAAATATCCTTCCTAAGAACTGTTAATGAGCTCATTAAAACAACTTCCTCCTCATGTAAAAATTCAGGATCTCTATGTAAATATTGTTGATTTATAAAGTTTACCAGCTGGACACCAGATGTTTCCTACACTCCTAGAAGGCTATATTTTAGTGTATAAGCAGTGATGGCTTCAAGTATCCACATTGGACTTTACTAGATGTGGCCATTATTTAAGGCTTAGATGTTATCTGGCTTAAAGCTTTTGGAGACACATTCCTCCAAATGAATGCAAAGTTTTCTCTGTAGCTACCAAATGTGTAATGGTGCAACTATTATTGCTAGTAATTCATTGTCAACATTTTTGCTACCCCCAAGTGGAAATATTAAATAATAACAACAAGTGAGTTTTCACCTCATTACGCTGCCTCAAAGGTAGCCAAAAATCTGTTATGGTTAGGTCATTGTGAGCTATGTGAGCAGCTTCGGCAGTAATTGAAATCTCCGTTTGGTCGCTAGCAGCTGCAGCCCAGTCATGACGCTCTGAACTGCTGCGATTGATGATAAATGCCTGGATAGTTCTGTTTCTGACCATGAACACGATGTGGGTGATGAAGGAGTTGTCGGCGGGATGTCATGCTGTGCCGTGCAAACAGGGGGTTAAACTGCTGCATTCAGCTTGGCTGCTCGTCCCTCATTTATTAAAACCAAACCTTATCAGATGACAAGCGTCATTGAAGTTTGACATTGATAGAATAATCTGCACTCGCAGCAGCTGCCTCTGTGCATGTGTGTGTAGGCTTAATTGCTCGGAGGCCAGTAAAATATGTAAAAGAAAGGATCTGATGAGAAATGTTTTGTTAGTCTACCAATTCATCAAGACAGGAAAAAAAAAAAAAAAAAAAAACGAGCACTGCCCACGCTGTTTCATTGTCAGGTGAACTCTAGTACAGAATGTGTCAAATAAACAGGAGTTTGTAGATTAGAGTGTTCCACTTTTAACACTTATGTAGCAGTACACCACCAGTACTTCCATTTGAAACAGGAACATCTGGATACTTCCTTTACTTCATCCTCTTTAGTTATCGCCTTGCACAGCGGATTCGTCATTTCCTCTGCATTTACCGCAGCCAGGTCAACATAGTTTAGTGATGCAAGCTTCACGCAAGCTGATGAATGCAGGATTAAATTACCGGCAGAGAGACCAAGACCAAGAGGAGACAGAAGAGAGTTTAAAACAATAAAGGGAATAAATAAAATGGGCCTCACCCTCAGGAAAATGTCTCTCTTAATATTCATTAACAGGGAACGGCAGGGAGTCTGTGAGAGTTGTCTCCGCGACATGAACACTGGGACTGAAATATTTAGAGGATGATGTAGGTCTCTCTCTCCAGGGAAAGACTCCAGACAGCTCCGTCTGTGGTACCCAAACTTTTTGTCATCATTTTAGCCCGTAAGAGATGCTGATGTTTTGTCACTGCTTTGGTGTCTCTCTTTATTGCTCAACATCGAAAACTCCACGTGTGGTCTGGGGGTTAACTCCTCATAAATCTGCCCCAAACTGCAATGAAAAGTTTAAACCAATTCCTCTCTTGTCGCTGGATCTATTAAAAGCATTTGAGCGTGCTGGACGTCTCTTGCTGACTGTTCAGATTTTGAGAGTCAGAAGACAAGAGTGCTGGAGTAAAAAGATATTTTAGGTGTAATTCATACTAAAAAATGTCACACTCAACTGATATCGTCAGCTTGGATGAATGGGCCCACTGTGTAAAAAGTTGGGAGAATGGAGAGGAGGCTGCAGGATAAATCAGGCGAAATGACTGAAATTGTCTGTTGCTTTTTGTGACAGATATATGAACCACATGTCTAAAGTAGTAGTAGTAGTACAAAACAGTTGAATGGAACAAACAACATACTGATAAATTTGGCAACCTACACCACACCAGTGTTTATTGAGATGACCTTTACTTGTCCATCTCACAAAACAATCCTATGTATCAATAAACCAAGTTTAACCACAGTGTGGCTTTAAGAATGGCAAGGCAGGTTGGTTCACCGCATTGGTCTAGACTGAAGCATCTTGACAAATATACACTACAGTAGCTTTGGTTGACAAGAATGCTGGTTCAGATTGCGGTGCTTTCCTCCATCGCCACCATGTGATTGATATTTTGGTTCTGTGTGACATATATTGGTAACCATGTGATGGATTGGCATGAGATTTGGTAAAGACATTCATATCCCCCTTGAGGATTAAATAGCATCAATTGAGAGACCCTTTGACTTTTCCACTAGCACCATAAATTCAAACCATATCTATACTTAGCATGCCAACACACTAAACTAGGGTAACAAACATTATACCTGCTAACCACTAGCAGGTTAACTTGAACATGCTAACCTCATAAAGTCTCATCTCCATTTTCAAATCACACAAATCATTTTCTGTCTAATTTTTTTTTTTCTGCCTAAAGACCATTAAAAGTAGTTGGGCCCATCATCTATTTTGAACCTCTGAAGCTGTACTCTGGAAAGCATTGTGTTGTCTTGCTTGTCTAAATGCTCAGTGTTTAACCTTTAGTGGTTGAATGATGCCCTTTGCTTCACCTTCCCCAAAGAATACCGGTGTTTAGTTTGTCCGTTCATGACGTTTTGGTTAGTGGAATAATAACTCGCACTCAGTGGGTGAGGTGACGTAATGCAGAAGAAGAAATTGTCCATTCTTAGTGGAATGTAGGCGATTGTACACTAATGAAAACGTATGTGTAAATATTATATTCCATTTCTGTGATCAGATCTGCCTTCGTCTTACACACTGAACCTTTAAGTTTGAAGCTGAGGCAGCATTGACTAGCTCTACGTAGTGCCTTTCCTGTGGAGGGTTTTGGCATCAGACAAGTCCTTGGACAGCCCATAGAATGTCCACACTGAAAAGGGTTCATCCTCTGAGGAGCAGCCACAGTACTCATTGTACTCACTCTACTATTTAAAAGTTTATCTTTTGCCTTGACTTGATGTGGAACAAGTTTAAAGGTATGACATTCATTTCTCTGGGAAGTGATTGTTATATATATCTGTCTCTTGACCAAATTGTTGGACAGATGGACCATAACAATTGTTCGTATATTGATTCTTCTCATCTGTCACTTTGATTATTGCAGAGCTTGTTTGTTCTGTGTAAATCAAATTTAGAGAGTTGATGTGAGATTACTGCAGGTATGTGCTAAAACGGTTGCCAACTGTTATTTGCAGTTCTCAAAAGCTGCAGAAGATTTATTCCATGTAGCCTGGACCATGCTAAGCGTTTCCTGATTAAGCGCTGCCCGACATTCTCACACCTCACCTGTTGTACCTGTTAATGAGATGTGCACGCTGCCCTGTCCTTGTGAAACCCAACACTCCCCCTTCAAATGAACCACAGGGTGTAAACTACAGCAGCAGTGACAATAGCACACACACACACTGTCAGAGAGGCAGGAATGTGGAGGGCTCAGACCTGATAAGATGACACTGTTGTTGTTGTGTGCATCGCACCTTTTGTGAGTTTATAACATAAGGAGGGGAAGAGGGGAAATTAGCCTCTTCTATAAATACATGTGTAAGATGAGAGGCAGTGACATGGTAAGACAAATCCCCATCACATTCCTGCAAACGTGTGGTCACGTTGGAGATGGGCGAACCAAGCCTGCTTTGTTTATCACCTCTCATCCTTTCTTCCTGCCACCTCCCTCACTGCTCACTCATCCGAGAAACCTTGGCTTAAAAGAATGGAGGAAAAGAATGCTCTTTGATGAGTTCCTCTTTTCTCTCACTTCTCATGCTAGTAATGAACTACAGCAAACATGACCATGAGAGCCTGGATGCCAGCGCTCTGCAAAGTTTCAAGTGAAAAACAAAAGCTAAGGCCATTGAATGGATGACTTCTGGAGTAATCAAGCAAACAGCTATTCACACTCAAGGGCAAGGCCATGCAATCACGACACTCTGACACTTTGAACAAGCAACAAAGACGGTGTACAGAAAAGCATCTCGCACATGGCAGGTGTGAATGGCTTTTGAGAGCTGCTCATGTGAAAGGCAGTCAACACCACTATGGACAGAAATGGGTTACATTCAGTCTTTTACATATTCTTGGTGGCTATAGCTGAACTGTTCTGTACCTACAACACCGTGTACCAGAAACGTTTGTACCATACTTCATCAAATAAAGTTGCTCGCTAAACTTTACTCTTTCTCTCTCTTTCACAAGGAATACGCTTTCCATGATTCTGTGAAACGGTACTATGTCGGTAGTTTTATGTATCTCCTGTTGAAATAGGATGTTAGTTGAGTTAGTGAGGTTAATGTAAAGTGTAGCCTGTCCTGCCATAATGTTCATGAGGAACAGGAAACAGATCTGTGGTGGTGTGAACAAATTGGAAAGCAAATAAAAAAATTTTAAAAAAGTAGAGTAGACCTTTAAAGATAAACTGTGTGCTTGTGGAGTTTTTAAAATGAAATTGATGAAATGATTCCCAAACTTTCCCGGCTCGAGACACAAAACAGTAATTTGGTGTCTCGTCGAGATCCAAACTTGATCAACATTTAGAAACTCTTCTGAAGAAGACTTGTCTTCTGTTTTAATAAGGAAAATAAATTTGCATATCAAATTATAGCTATACATTTTTCCTCCTGACCCTAAGTCTGGGAAAAGCAGCCAGGAATTTGCCAAACAAACAGTAATACTACATAGGTCTTTAAATGATATTGGAATAAATCTCAGAAGTGATTTATCACAATAATGTCCAACCCTAATACAAGCTACTAGATTCAACCAAAACAGGGTCGTAAAACAAAAACAATTATTGATTAAATAAACTACAGAAACCTGTAGAAATGAAAGGACCTACAAAAAAGCTTTGCTTCAACGCAAAATGCACACAAAACCAGCTCAAATGTTAATTTAAAAGAGTAGTTCAACAACCTCATACTAAAGCGAGATTGCACACTTCTCCTTTTTCCTCTCCTGCAGTTCACAGATCTCAACTCCTTTTTATTTACTGAATTGCAGTACAGGTTAAATACGAGCCAAATTTAAAATTTCCACATAACAGTGGGTAGATCTCACTGGAATTTTTGTGTCCGGTAACATGATGACAGCAGGTATTTCTGTGGCTCTTAAAACTGAATTGACAGCATATCGAGAGTCAAGAAACATCGCATTTTACAGTGACATTAACATGGAAACTGATTAGGATTGATTAAGTAACTAATGTGTTGAGTCTGACTCATATGACAAAATGTTCCTGCATGTGTAAAAGGTCTTTTTTAGGTCATTAGCAGTTTGCTTATGTGATAATAAACCACAGAACATTTCTTCACGCTCCACGACTATGCTATACTTTAATTTGTGTTTCTATTTTATGTACTTTTGCTTGTTATGTAAAGCATTTTGTAACTTTGTTATCAGTAAGTGCTCTACAAATAATGCTATTATGATTTGGTTGTGGGTATAAATAATACCGCACAGAATCAGCTTGTTAACAAGTCAAAGAAGTCATTGTTTTCACCCAGAAGCTGCATACGATCTAGTTAATAGTAAATGCAATCCTTTTCTAAAATGTGTTAGAATGAAGTGATACGGCACACAGTCTCAAACTCAGTGTCCGCAGTGCAACCTGTTCCCACACATGGTCTGAGGACCTCTCAAAATGAAAATAAACACATTTTTCTGCACACATCCTGTGTTATCAGTCCATGACCTTAAACAGGCCACTGACTAATGATGTTCTACATATCCTTCCACAGTTACATTTCTGTGGTGTTAGCCACTTCAGAGCTTGACACCTTTTTTTCTCCACTTCTTTAACCGACTCCTCACTCTTTCACTCTGGTTTTTATCTTAACTGACGTTTCGGAAACATCGTCACCGACTCGCTTTTGCCGCAATCATCAGATTTGTTCTCGCACCTTGGGGCCCACTTAGTAACCACCCTCTCAGCAATGTAAACCCTAATCAGCAACTAACTCTACCCCCTCCACACACAAACATGCACTTCAGCACACACACACCAAGTCAAAACCCTTTTCTCACCTGCTAATACCACAAAGAGGACGTTAGCCAACAGCAGTAATGATAAACATCAATCCTGCAGCCTCACTAACCACACACACACACACACACACACACACACACACACACACACACACACACACACACACACACACACACACACACACCTACACACACACATAAACACAAATTCCATCACACATGTAGGTACATACAAACTCACACACATATATTCTCTTTCTTAACTTTCTTTAGCATCAAGTGATACATGATGCAAGAAGATGACCACTTTAAGTGGATTAGAGAACAAAAAAAAAGAAAATCCTTTTTTTCAACTTCACATTTGCAGATGAGAAACTTCTTTTTGTGTCAAAGTGAGTCAGATGAAGACCGAAGCCCCAGAAAAGGCTGCGTCTAAGTGAGTTCCGGTTTAAAGTGCACTGTTTTAAATATGCATTGGTAGCTTGAGGACACATTTTCCAGGGCCTGTGTTAAAGTGACACCTTGGGGATGGTTTTCTTTTGGGCATTGTGAGGCTTCAGCCTGCAGGAAGACCCATAGATTAAAGGCATTGTGGGGACAGCTGCAGGGGATGGGTATCCCTTTGACTCCTCACCTTCCCGCACTGGTTAGATTCTCCTACAACTGTCCTTTAGTTGTTAATATGGACTGATCAAGAAATTGGTGACTTCTTACAACTCCTTCCTTTTTGTCCACTTTGTAGTACTTTTGTAGTTTCTTGTGAGACATAATGGACCTTCAACACTGGCTACTCAGTGATCCTCCTTAATCTGTGGGTCTTCTAAGTAGATGTTTTCAGAGTGTATTAGAATGGTGCTTAAGGATAAAATCCATGACCTCTGCAGAGTTCAGTGGCACGCTCGGATGCTTTGCTGCTTCATGTATACGATATGTGATGCCCATTTAAATATTTACAGGATGGTCAGCTTATGCTCTAATTGGCAAACCAGTGGATTTCTTTACACACACACACACACGCGTATTATTGTGGGCGTTAGTTTCACAGTGCCATTGTCTGGAGACTTCCTCAACCATGAATGTTTGATTGATATATATTTTCAAAGGAAAGTGTTTCCCTTCATAATTCAGCTGCAGGCCTGAGGATGTGTGCAAGGGTGACTGAGAGGAGAGAATGGCAACCATTTGCAAATCTCCATCATTTATGGACCTCACTACTCAAACGCCAGGTTTTGTTACTCAGAACGCTCCATGTGTGTATGTGTGGAGAGTGTTTCAGCTTAGATAGCCTCCACATGACATGATGCTTGCTGAATGTGTGGACTGTAAAAAGCTGGCACGGGGCAACTATTGTTAAATCTCTTACCACTGCTGGTGCTAAGCTGATGTCTTGTAAGCTTGCGTGCACGTTATGACAGACTCGGAGAACACAGACTTCACTTTTCACTGCCTGGCCTCGTCCTGCGATGAGAGCAGACCATTTAATGTGCTATTATTATTTCAGGTAGAGAACCGCAGACATGGTGTTTTTAGGAGGACACGTGTCTAGAGAAGTAAGTTCAAATGACAACATGAAACATGCAGGTACTTGGCTCTCCATGAAGCAGACTGTACATTCTACTAGCTTAAAAACACTGAGTTTTAAAATGACTATGAAATAGTTATTTATTAGACACAGAGATAGCATTATATTTTATTTTTAGTGGCATATTTAGGACTTTGTAAACAAAGACTGAACTACTGTGGACTGTCTTGCACATGTTTTGTCTCACACAAGTTTTCATAGTTGTAAAAAGAAGAATGATTTTCACTTTTAAACTGTGTTATTGACCAAGAAGTGATCCTTTTGAGAATGCACAGCCACCCTAACATTATCACATTAAAAAATAGATGTGATCCACTGTATTACTATGTCTATAGTTTGTGTGGGGCATATCATTTTTAGAAAGGCCTTTAGAGAGTTCAGACAACATAGCCTTTGATTAACTTCCTAAAACCTGAGCATGAGTGGCCCAAATCTGATCTTTTCACTCATACGTGATGTGTTTTTTTTTTTCATGACAGTGTGAACAACAAAAGTCACATGGAATCTGATCTTAGGGTTTTACGTCAGACATCTGATCTGATCAGAATTCATGCGACTTTTACGTCACTTTAGATTGAGATTCATCACATCTCTGCACTGGAGGTGAGTCACTCATATGCAATGAAGTTGCTCAAATGAGCTCAACCATAAACACCATAACATAAACACGAATGCAGCAGTAATATCAACCCAAAAGCACCAGCTATAATAGTAAAACACTGACAGGGACCATTGCACCATGCTTTTGTGCACGTGGCACAGCTCAGGACCATGACCAGTTCACAATGGAATCTAATACTGGCCACATTTTAAAGAATACTGTGAACAGACAAACAAAAACACCAGATCTGAGCAGTAAGTCTGAACTGAACACTAAGGAATGCAGTGTGAACGTAGCCAAAGAGACCCTTTTCTTTTTTTTTAATCCTCTGAAATCATTTACATGCTCGAGTCAAACAAAACAGTACATTTACAGACATGAGCTTAAAGAATGTAAAGAAACTCAAATGAGTGTTTATTACAACTCATATGACTACATTTCATCAGTTTTTATTTTACGTTATCAACACACAGAAGGCTAAATGAAATGGGTTTATACTTTTGGAAACATAAAAGTGCTCACTAAAGTATTCTGTGGCCTGACTAGACAAAAGGTCAGGGGGTAACCAAAAATTGTGTTAAAAACTCAAATTTAATGACATACATATTCAATCAATAATCTTTCAACACAATACTACTGTGGGAGATCATGCATTGTCATGTATTAGACCATGTTATCAGCAACCGCTATACTGGAGATTATGAATTACGATACCACAGTCTGCACTCACATTACACTATTGACTATCATCCACAGCATTTATAAAGGATCACTGTCAATCTCTTTAGACAAACTGTGGGCAAAAACAGAAGGATGGTACAGACACTGTGAGATCACATGCGACAAGGTCCCAGGCCAGATTTGACCCTGTGTTTTTACAGTTACCCAGAATGCACTTTAGCCTTCTGAGACACCCGGACAGCCCAGACACATCAATCTATATCAGAGGGATTTTTAATGAGCTGCCTTATCCTATTGATGTGGATGGTTCTGGTGCAGGACGCTCCTCCAGGCCAGCCTGCTGTCCCTAGGGCCCGGCCGTGCAGCCAGCTCATTGTTAGGTTTCATATTCCTGCATCAAGCCAGCACACACAGACACGCAACATACGCACACACCTCTGCAGACAAGTATCCTCATTGCTCACACAGCCTGTCTGCTGCATATACATGGGATATAGATAACAGAGATGGGGAAGGAGCACTCTCTCTGTGTGTGCCTGATGCTCACAAGTGCATGAATTCATGTGCATGGATGTATGGGGATCCTTTTGATGACCTGACAGCTCCCCTCTTCTCAACAAGCACACACTCGCATTGATTCCCAACCTGCCTCGCCTCAAACCACAGAAAGGTGTACGCGAAGGACTATATGCTCCCTCATTTTTAAATATGTGAAAGCATTGGTAGTTAACATTGAAAATTTTAACTACCAAAATGCCTAGAGTGTGGGCTTTATTTACGGCAACTGGGGAAATAGCCACACCTTTATATGAAACAGAAATATATCAGAGATCTTTATCGTGACCTTTATTACTGAAGGCCTGTCTCGGAAAGATTTCCATCTTAATTACTTGTTAGCAATTGAACACAAAAGGTGCATGGTTACAAAGGTGGATGTGAGGGTTAAAATGTCCTTGCATTTAAAATATACCAGTTCAATCAATTCAACTGTTTATTTGTACTGAATGTCAGCTGAAAGTTGGTATCAGTCTTCTTTTTTTAGCTAGCTGTGAAGCAACCTAAGTACACTACCTACTAAGCATGAAACTCCTGTGCTAGACAAATGGATTTTTTTAATTTGTCCACCATAGAGTGTATATAAGCAGTGGATGGACATGCCGTGAAGTCATGCATTGGTTTTTGAACTGTCATTTGGAAGCCAGGAGTTTTGTGTTTTGGCCATCACCATGTTTGGTCTTTGGAGCCAGAAGACACCATATTTGGACAAAGGGGCGGAGCCATCTGCGAGGGGTGATCGGTGAGCTAATGCCAAATGCTTAGTGGTAAACTTCATCAAACATTTGCGCAACAAAGTCACTTTTCAGTCTTGTTAGTGTAACGTATTATCCACTACTACAGTCAAGCTATCTGTCAGGGGCAAAAAAAGTTTTATTCAACAAACAGAAGCGTATGTTGCATGGAAAAGTAAACTATACTAAGTAAAAGTACTTTTCCATGCTGGACATACACTTACAATTTCATTGTTAGAATAGCTTTTCAATCAGCATAATTTCTTTTCTTACTTCTGAATTAACTTATTACATTATGTTGTTTGGAAGCTAAATTGCAAGCCATGTATCCAAAAGCTGATGCAAAAACAGTAAAGAAAGGAACCGACTGATTTGCTCCTTGCCTAGTTGAGGCAAGGAGCAAATCAGTCTGTTCAAAAAGGGAAAATAGGCACATTCAAAGTAAAAACGATGATTTGAGTTGCCCCCTAAAATAAATTCCCTTTTTAGCAGTCTCTGCAGATAAGCAGCACAAATGTCTTTGAGATAGAAAAGATCACCTGTCAAAAGTCAGAGACAGAGAGAATTGAAGGATATAAAAATAAAATCATGGCTCAAGTTAGTGATGACAAATCCACAGATTTAGTGTCCAGGGACGTTTTCTGACCATGTTCGGGCATTTTTTTTTCATGAAGCAGAATCGGTGCACACATTGAAGTCTGTAACATATGGGGGGAGGAGGGAGGAGAAAGAGATAGAGAGAAGACTCCCTCTCTCTCGCTCTGGCTCCCCGGCATTCCCTGATGAATTTGAACAGAACATCAGGAGGGCTTTCCACTGAGAAGAGAGACAGAGAACCAGAGAGTGACCAAAAATGAAAAAAAAAGGCTACAACTGCTTCTGAAAGCAAGACAGAGTGGTGTGACAGTGATTGATGTCTGAGCGCTCTCCCTGATTCGCTGATTAAACCCATCAATCTATATGCAGAAGGGGTGTCCGATGCAAATAGGCCCAATCAGGCAGGACAAAATGGTTTTGTCAGGAAGTTATGGAAATAAGAGCATGCCTACCGCTATAGGTAAGGCTGAAAGAGCTTACGAGCAGGCGGGGATCCGACGCCGTGATGCTCCAAATTAGGAGATTACATGCTCGCCGCTCCCCTCCGTTTGGTCCTGCTCTGACGCTCAAATTGTTCTGCCATTCTTTCTTTTCTTCGCTTAGTGGTCAAAGCCGAACGCCGGCGTACGCTACGCTACACATCGCAATTGCCTGGACCACTTCAGCTACAGGAGTACAGTGAGGAAGGGGAGGCCGTTTAAACAAAACCACACATTATAGGCGTCTACCTCCGGAATTAAGCGGCCATCAACAGTTTTTCTTGGGCAGATTGCGGGATTATGAGTCACGTTTGACCTGTCGCCTTCTGTCACATAAGCAAAAGGCCTTGTGTTTTTCTTCGGGAGCAGATTTCTAATGTTGCTCACCACCTGAGCAGCCTGACCTGCCAGCAGCTCATTTGAATAAAAGTAGAACAGAAAAAAAGCACATTTGTTGTCAGGGAAAATGCATTTCTCTTAAAAGCAGAGAGGAAAAAAATGAATCACCTCTGAAGGCGTCAAGCCGTTAATTCCAGATGGGTCCTGTTTTTTTTACTTCAGTATTTTCTTTTTCCACCTTTCTTCTTTTGTTGCCCTCGTCTGCAAAGCCTGACCATTTCAATATCTCAGCCTATCTAATAACAGTCATTCCTCTGTGGATTCTCTGTCTCATCTCACTTCCTTGGCCCCTGTGTGTGTGTTTGTGTGTGTTTGCATGTGTGTCTGTGTGTGTGTTACAGTTTCCCTCCCTCTCGCTTCACCCTCCACCCCCCCAACCCCCAACCCCCAACCCCCCATC